>CAXKVI010000006.1:34650697-34792727 GCA_964058755.1 Campiglossa producta | reverse complement strand
TGTTATGCGATACCGTGCCCATTGGACGTTTGCAGCCGGGAGGCAAATCGTGGCTGTAGTCGAACGGAGCCTCACTGATACCGGGCCGCCTCAGGGAGTAACTATGGTCTTACCGAAGTATGGGGATCTGCCGCGGCGGACGACACACTTCCCCTTACACTACCCTTGACCCTAAGCTGGCCTTGTCCGGCTAGGGGTCGTACAAACAAGATGAAGAACACACAAAATACAAAGCAATTAACGACTTCGTTTACTCCGCAGCAGAGAAGAACTATGCTGGAGCAAGCGAAAACACAACGCCGGAGGACAAACTCCGCCTCAAAGTTAACTGGGAGGCCGACAGCGATGGAAACTACGGGTCAGTCATCCCCCAAACTGCTATCAAGTAAGAGTGACTTGATGGGAGCAAGCAGCAGTGCGGCTGCCTACGCAGTCAAGCAGAAAACGGCGGAAGCTAAATTTCCATCAAGCGCTGGTACGAAACCCAATCTCTTCACATCTGGGGCAATGGTCTCACGACCTGGTTTCAGAGTTTCGAAAGAGAAGGACGACGCCGCAAAGGGAGAGACCGCGATGGCAACAACGAGTCTGAATCCCCCCCAAGAGGCATATCCCCGACGCTTTGCGTACTGGGATAAAAGAAAGGCCGCAAGGATCCTTAAAAAATATGAGGGAGCATCGCAGGAGAAGCTGTCGCCGGAAGAAAGGAAGATGGTGGAGGAAGCGAAAGCTCTGATACCAAATTTCCAGAGGCCCTATGTGCCTAAGAGGGTGAACGGTAATCCCTTCAAAACGCCAGAGATCGGACGGAGAGGTAGACCCCCATCCGAAGCGGCATCAGGTCAACCCCGTAGTGGGAAAACTCAGCTTTGCTGAAGTAGCCAAGGACAGAATCCTTATAGGTTTCATTGACCGAGGTAACGACCGTTGGTCCATCCCCAAAGACCGGTGGCTGTATGTCCGGAATGAAATGGGCAGGGCCTTCCTCGACTTAATGCGTGAGTCTCCGGGTAGTCCGCCGCGAGGTACTGACGCGGGCTGGCACCAAGGTCAGATCAAAATATTCGCGTGCGAGGATGCAAGAACTGTCGCACTGTATAAGGCAGCAGTTGCAAGACTGGGTGAAGTCTACCCAGGGGCAAGACTAGATGTCGTCGACTGGAAGGACATTCCTGCTCGGCCAAGGGCAAGGGCATGGATTCCTGCCGTCCCTGCAGAACCCGAGAATATTCTTGAGATGCTGCAGGTCTGGAATCCGTCTCTCCCGACGCAGGATTGGGGCGTCAATCTGGTCGATGATGTGGTTGGGCCCAATAGACAGGTGGTTATCACTCTGAATAAGGAGGCGCTCGAGCCCCTTAAACGGTGCAACGGACGAGTGCATTACGGCTTGGGTCAGATCGTGATCCACGTATACCGTGGCGATGCACAACGCGCTGCTATTCCGGACGCTCCGGAGGACTCGGAGATCGAGGCATCGGAAGGGGAAGCAGAGGAGTCCGAGGAAAGTATGTTATCCGCCACGTCAAATTGCGATGGTGCTGCGAACAACTCGGCGATAGAAGAAAGCCTGCTTGACGAAGAAGGCCTCGACGTCACGATCGTGGCTAAACCTGAGCACACTAACGTTGATGCTGCTTCAGACAGCAGGGTTCCCGCCACGCCAAATCGTGCAGGTGCTCTGAACAACTCCTCGTTGAGAGACAGCCCCCGGAACAGGCCAGACCTCGACGACACGCTGGCGGCAGGGAAGTCTGAGCTCTCTCATGTTGGTGGTGCTTCAGATAAATCTGCACAAATCTAAAGCAGCCTCGGCTGTTTTAAGCAGTCGTCTTTCTAAAGGCGACGTAGACGTGGTCCTTATCCAAGAGCCCTGGGTCAAGGATCTGTGGATTGGGGACTAAGGGGTACAAGCTCATCCAAGCCAATGATGAGGGCAAGGTCAGAACCTGTATTTTGGTAAAGTCTGAGCTAAACACCTTTCTATTACCCAACTACTCAAATGGTGACGTTACAGCTGCCAGCTTAACAGTCGGCAGCACCAGCCTAACGATGGCGTCGGTCTATATGCCCTATGACGCCGAAGAACCTCCTCCACAAAAGGAGGTGAAAGATCTGGTGGATAATTTCTGTACGGGCCATCTTATTATTGGAGCTGACGCTAATGCTCATCACGTCCAGTGGGGAAGCTCCGATATTAACGCTAGGGGCGAGTCTCTGTTTGACTACCTACTAACAACTAACCTGGTGGTTTGTAACGTGGGTAACGTGCTTTTATAACTAAAGCTCGTAGGGAGGTTATAGACCTCACTGTTTGTAGCGAAGGCGCTTATGAGTGGGTCAGAAAATGGCGTGTTCTTGATGAGCATTCATTTTCTGACCATCGGTACATAGAAATTGTGTTAGACTCTATTGTTGAGCAGCCAGTTATGAAACGAAATCCACGCAACACTAACTGGCAGCTACATAACCAAATATTAGCTAGGGACCTACCAGTATTACCTCCACAAGCCCCCTCATCAGTGGGAGAACTGGATGATCTGGTAACGACCTTTACAACGGCGCTCTCAAATGCCCTAGAGCAGGCTTGTCCAGTACCAAAACCACGCGGCAAACATACACTGGTGGTCTTACGACCTGGATTCGTTCCGTATATTATGCAGGAAGCAATTTAACAAGGCCAAGAGCATCGGTACGGAGCCTGAATGGCTCGAAAATAAAGCTAAACTGAGGGCCTATAAAAAGGCTCTAAGGCAAACGAAGAGAACTTCGTGGAGAAATTTCTGCACCGGGGTCGAAAAAGTCGATGATACAGCGAGACTTAGACGAGTGCTATCAAAAACTCAAACAGCCATTAGCTATTTACGGAAACCTGACGGATCTTGGACCAGCACGGAAGGGGAAACCCTGGAGCTGCTCCTGAACACACACTTTCCGGGAAACCTGGCGGTAAACATACCCATTACGGAGGAAAGGGTAAGGTGGGCAATCAAAAGCTTTGAGCCGTTCAAGGCAGCTGGGCCAGACGGGATTTTCCCCGCACAACTCATAAACACGCTGGAAATATCAGCTAAATGGCTGGTAGTTCTCTATTCAGCCTGCCTGGCTCTTAATTACATTCCGTGCTCCTGGAGAAGCGCCACGGTAGTCTTTATTCCAAAGGCTGGGAAGGCCTCACACTATGAGCCTAAAGACTACAGACCGATCAGTCTCTCGTCTTTTGCACTTAAAACCTTCGAGAGGATAATTAGCGATTATCTCTCCTCTACTATTGATAGCAACCTTATTTCTAGCTATCAACATGCATACACCAAAGGTAAATCAACGGAAACTGCGCTCCACAGCCTAGTCTCTATTGTTGAAAAATCATTGCATGAAAAGCAGTACTGTCTCGTGGCCTTTCTGGACATCGAAGGGGCTTTCAACAATATAAGGCCGGAGGCTATTAACACTGCTTTAACAAACCTGGGCATAAATAGGTCTCTTATTGGACTAATTGATCAACTACTAAAGGGAAGGAAAATAGTTTCTTCATTGGGAACAGTTGATCTTTCACGCTATGTCACAAGAGGAACGCCTCAGGGTGGTGTTCTCTCCCCGCTCCTATGGAACCTCACCGTAAACTCGCTGCTACGAGACACAAGGTGGGGGGGCGGGAAGATAGTGGCATATGCAGACGATTTAGCTATTGCATATAGGGGCAAATTCCCACAAACCCTGTGTGACTTGATGCAAGTAGCACTGCGAGAAGTTTCTTCATGGTCCTCTCGCTGCGGACTTAGCATCAACCCGGGAAAGGTGGAGCTTGTCCTTTATACCAGACGGTACAAGATACCACCGTTGAACCTACCAGAACTAGATGGCGTGCGCCTGAACTTAGCTGACAAAGCCAAATTCCTAGGCACAGTTCTAGATAGAAAGCTTAACTGGAAGGAGAATGTCATCCAGCGCCAGAGGAAAGCGTGCATTGCACTTTACACGTGTAAAAGAGCCATTGGCGAAAAATGGGGGCTCAGCCCCAAAATTTGCAGATGGATCTACACTGCGATAATCCAGCCAATTATGCTGTATGGAGTCGTGGTATGGTGGCCTGCGCTAAGAAAGGCAACAAACCTAAATCTGTTAGGGAAAGTCCACAGATCGAGCATGATCTGTATAAGCGGGGCGTTAAGAACAACGCCCAATGAAGCTCTCCAGGCCATTCTTGGCTTTTTGCCACTCGATCTGGAAGGGTACCGGGCAGCGGGAAACATCCGTCTGGGGCGCAAGCACTATTGGACACTCCTGTATTCTAAGATCTTACAGCTTTCTCCCTCTGAGCACAGATCGGTGTGCGACCACAACAGTCGGAGATTGTTGTTTTAGAATAAACATTCCCAGCAGGGAAGACTGGGAGAACATAGATCGGTGTCCCGCTACTAATGGCGGCACTTTTATATACACCGACGGCTCCAAGTTTGACGGCAGAGTCGGAGGAGGGGTTTACTCAAGGGATTTGGACCTAGAACTCTCCTTTAGACTACCTGATCACTGCAGCGTCTTCCAGGCTGAAGTTTCAGCAATGACTTGGATAGGTGAACGCACCATCGGACAGGATATCTGTATTTTCAGCGACAGCCAAGCGGCCATCAAATCCCTTGGCTCTTACTCGTTCAACTCTGAACTGACGCTCAGCTGTCGTCGATCTCTTCAAGAGATGGCCCAACAGAACCGCGTAAACCTCACATGGGTCCCGGGACACAGGGATATTGAGGGAAACTGTAGGGCAGACGAACTTGCCAGGCAGGGCACGACCAAACAGATTCTTCAAGATAAAGAGCGCATAGGTATGCCGTTTGCCACGTGCAAGCTAATGCTGAAGGAGCATACACTCCGCGAAGCCAACGAAAGATGGCTACAAGCCCCAGGGTGCCGGATATCCAAGCAAACCTGGCCAAAATGCGATCTTAAAAGATCTAGACACATATACGCCCTAAAAAGGAAGGAAATCTCCATATTAATAGGTGTTTTAACCGGGCACTGCCTTATTGGTAGGCACGCAGCAAGGCTAGGCGTTCCCTACCGACGATGCTGCAGGAGTTGCAAAGATGATGAGGAAGAGGAAACGGTGGAGCACCTCATCTGCAACTGCCCGGCCTTAAGCGGAGCGAGAAGGCGCTCTCTGGGAGTTCCCTTCCTGGTTAGCTTAGGCCAGGTCGCGGAGCTAGACATAAAGGACTTGATGGCCTTCATCAAGTTATCAAAATGGTTCGAGGAGGGGTAGCGGTGTCGGTTAGGAGTGTCAGTCCCGGGTTTCGGCTATATGGAGAGTCCCGACAGCACTGGGATTTTCCATATGGCCGGGCCCCGGGACTGACTTTCCTAGTGTTTGGTGGTATCACAACGGGCCTTTTATTACTGGCCTAGGTGTGCCTTTGCGGCAGCCACTTCTACCTACCTACCTACCTACCTACAGCCACCGGTATTTGGGGATGGACCAACGGTCGTTACCTCGGTCAATGAAACCTATAAGGATTCTGTCCTTGGTTACTTCAGCAAAGCTGAGTTTTCCCACTACGGGGTTGAACTGATGCCGCTTCGGATGGCGGTTTACCTCTCCGTCCGATCTCTGGCGTTTGAAGGGATTACCGTTCACCCTCTTAGGCACATAGGGCCTCTGGAAATTTGGTATCAGAGCTTTCGCTTCCTCCACCATCTTCCTTTCTTCCGGCGACAGCTTCTCCTGCGATGCTCCCTCATATTTTTTAAGGATCCTTGCGGCCTTTCTTTTATCCCAGTACGCAAAGCGTCGGGGAGATGCCTCTTGGGGGGATTCAGACCAAGGTCTGAAACCGATTAAGATAACGTTCCGGTTTCGGTTTCGGTTTTTGCAACGTGTTTCGGTTCCGGTTTCGTTCTACAAAATTTATTTCGGTTTCGGTTACGGTTTCGTTCCGGTTTCGGTTTCCAAATAAAAACACGAAAAAAAAATTTTACTACTAAAATACTCAAGTACCTATGTAGCTACGAAATAGGTCTGAATTTTCATAACTTTTTTCCTGCGGCCATGATGGGATTCCTCCAATATAATAATACATTTATTAACGCTATGCATGGATGAAATTTCTGCAAAACAAATTCCTAAAGTTAACTCTACTTTTTTATTAAAAATGGAAGCCAAATGAAATGTATAAATCGTTAAAAACATTAAAATTAGTGGCGCTTTCTGAGACAAGCCTGAACATTTCTTTTACGGATCTGGTAAATTTGTTTCGATCGCTTCATTCAACTATAGTCAAACTTCCTCTTTCAGAATTTTGAAAAACGTGGCTCGACAATCTTCCATGAAAACTTTCAGGGTACCTGTTTGTAAAAGGAACTACCTATGTGCCCACTCACAGAAGTAAGGTATTGAGAAAATTCAAAACCGTTTGGAACCGGTTCCGGCTTTTGAAACGGTTTCGGTTTCGGTCTTTTCCAGATCAAAATAACGGTTACGGTTTCGGTTTCGGTTTTGAAAAATTAATCGGTTTTAATCGGTTATGGTTACGGTTTCGGTTTCGGTTTCGGTTTCAGTCCTTGCCGTTTCCTCCTCCTCGTCTACTTTGCAACTCCTACAGCATCGTTGGTAGGGCACACCTAGCCTTTCAGCGTGCCTGCCAATAAGGCAGTGCATAGTTAATACACCTATTAATATGAAGATTTCTCTTCTCCTTAGGGCATAAATGTGTCTTGATCTTTTATGATCCCATTTCGGCCAGGTTTCTTTGGATATCCGGCATCCTGGAGAACATCTTTCGTTGACTTGGCGGATTGTGAACTCTTTCATCATTAGCTTGCATGTGGCAAACGGCATACCTAAGCGCTCTTTATCCCGAAGAACCTGCTTTGTCGTGCCCTGACTCGCAAGTTCGTCTGCCTTACCATTTCCCTCAAGGTCTCTATGTCCCGGAACCCATGGGAGATTCACGCGGTTGGGCCATCTCTTGTAGAGATCGACGACAGCTGAGCGTCAGTTCTGGGTTGAACGAGTAAGAGCCAAGGGATTTGATGGCGGCTTGGCTGTCCGATAGGTTGTTGGCCTATCCAAGTCGCGGCGTCCATGATTTTTGAAACTTCAGCCTGGAAGACACTGCAGTGATCAGGTAGTCTGAAGGATAGCTGAAGGTTCAGATGCTTTGAATAAACCCTTCCTCCATCTCTGCCGTCTAACTTCGAGCCATCGGTATAAATGGAAGTGCCGCCATAAGTGGCGGGACTCTGAACCGTCCTCTCCCATTCTTCCCTGCTGGGAATGTTTATTTTAAAACCGCTATTTTCGACTGTGGTGATCGCACAGCGATCTGAGCTCAGCGCAAGAAAGCTATAGGATCCCAAAATACTGGCGTGTCAAGCAGTGCTTGCTCCCCAGCCGGTCATTCCCCAAAGACGCAGAGCCGATACTGCTGCTACCCGGTGCCCTTCCAGATCGAGTGGCAAAATGCCAAGAATGGCCTGGAGTGCTTCATAGGGCGTTGTTCTTAACATACCGATTATACAGATCATACAAGATCTGTGGATTTTACCTAGAAGATTAAGGTTTGTTGACTTGCTCAGCGCAGGCCACCATACCACGACACTATAAAGTGTGGTTGGTAGAAAGATTGCAGTGTAGATCCATTTACAAATTTTGGGGCTGAGCCCAGTTCAGACGCACGCCATTCAGTTTTGGTACGTTAAACAGTGGTATCTTAAAGCGGGTGGTGAAAACAACCAGTTCGACTATTCCCGGGTTGATGCTCAGTCCGCAGTGCGAGCACCATGAGGAAACCTCTCGCAGTGCTACTCGCATCATGTCGCACAGGGTTTGTGGGAATTTGACCCTATGTGCCCCTTGTGACATAGCGGTATAAATCAACTGAGCTCAGTGATGAAAATATTCTTCTACTCTTTAGTAGTTGATCAGTAAGTCCAATAAGAGACCTGCTTATGCCCAGAATTGTTAAAGCGGGGTTTATAACATCCGGGCTATGTTGTTGAAGGCTCCTTCAATGTCTAGGAAGGCCACGAGAACTGTCTCGTCCATACATCGATTTTTCAATAACAGAAACTAGGCTTTGAAGCGCAGTTTCTGTGGTTTTCACTTTGGTGTATGCATGTTGATAACTAGATATAAGGTTGCTATCAATAGTAGTGGAGAGGTAGTCGTTTATTATCCTCTCGAAGGTTTTGAGTACAAAGGACGAGAGACTGATCGGTCTGTGGTCCTTGGGCTCGTAATGAGACGCCTTCCCAGCCTTAGGAATCAACACTACCGTGGCACTTCTCCAGGAGCACGGAATGTAACTCAGAGCCAGGCAGGCTGTATCAAGAAGTCCCAGCCATTTGGCTGATGTCTCCAACGTCTTTATGAGTTGTGTGAGAATAATAATTAAGTAGGTCGCCTCCCAGTTGGTGCACCCTGGGTAACGCTAAATGACCTACATAGCCTACACGGCTAGTTTCTTGTATTGCCGGTTCTACGAGAACGGTACCAGTACTTGTGCTGTACCCATCGTGCCGAAACGACCCGGGCCGTTTTCTTATATCGACCCGGCCAAGAGCAATACACTCGGGGTGACCCTGTCTGACATTTAGGCAGGGCTACACCTCGCTACAACAACAACAACAATTCCGTCTGGCCCGGCAGCTTTGAACGGCTCGAAGCTTTTAAATGCCCACATAACCCTTTCCTCCGTGATAGGTATGGTTACAGCCAGGTTTGCTGTAGTTGCCAAGATTTCCTCATGCAAGTTCTCTGGAAAGTGCATATTCAAGTGCAGCTCTGGGTTTCCCCCTCCGTGCTGGTCCAGGATCCGTCAGGTTTGCGCAAATAGCTTGTGGCTGTTTGAGTTTTTGAGAGCACTCATCTAAGTCTTGCTGTATCGCCGACATTTTCGACCCCAGTGTACAGGCTCTTACCCTGCCCCTTGTTGGCTCGGATAAGCTTAAACCCCTTAGTCCCCAGACCGCAAATCCTTGATCCAATGGCACAGGGTTCTTGGATGAGGACCACATCTACGTCGCCTTTAGAAAGACGACTGATTAAAGCAGCCGAGGAACAGCTCAGCTCCTTCGTCATTTGACGTGGCAGATACCATACTTTCCGAGTCGGACACCTCCGACTTCTCTTCCGGCACTGTAATATCCGAGTCCTCCAGAGCAGCCGAAATAGCAGCGCATTGTGCATCGCCACGGTATACGTGGATCACGATCTAACCCATGCCAATGCGCACTCGTCCATTGCACCGTTTAAGGGGCTCGAGTACCTCCAACCAGATTCACACCCACGTTCTGCGTCGGGAGAGATGGGTTCATGATCAGCAGCATCCAGAGAATTCTCTCAGGTTCAGTAGGGATAGCAGGAATCAAATCGAAATAAGAATTATCAACAGTGTGAAAGCTAGGTATGTCGTTAAAAATACAAGTTTCTGTGATGCCAATCAATTTGAAGTCTTGAATTGCACAATCGGAAATATAAGACTGTGTTCTGATATATCCGATTGCATATTACATTTGTGTCTTTTACAGATACGACAATAAAAGTTTGAATTAAAACTGCGAGTGAACCCTAGTATAGAGTTCAACCCTAAGTTATCGCCAGTTATAAGTGCAAGGAAAACAAGTAAGGAAGTCTAAGTTCGGGTGAAACCGAACATTACATACCCAGCTGTGCACATAAAGTGGGCGTGATCGTTCACCGATTTTTCTTATTTTCTGTGGTAGTACTCTACATAAACATAACATGCCTGGTACCTAGTTTCGTAAATCTATCTCACACCGTTCTGAAGTTGTTAGCAGTCGAATTTAAAAATTGCTTGACTCATAAGTGGGCGGTGCCACGCCCACTTTCCAAAATTTTGAAAAAATTATGTAAAGAATATGAAAGTTGATGTATGTACCAAATTATATTATTATAGCGAAATCAGTTAATTAGATATGGACTTTTCAATATTTCCACCTCCTTTCAATATAACTTTTATGAAAAAGTAGGCGTGGTCGCGAAGCGATTTCGTTTATTTTCTATAGCTGAATTTACCACAACAATAGTATGTCCTCTACGAAATTTCGTTATACTAACATAAACTGTTCTGAAGTTATTAAGAGTCAAAATTTTAAAATTTCTTCAAATATACGTAGGCGGTACCACGCCCCCTTTTCAAAATTTTTTATAAAATCGGCCTTAGAACATCTAAATCAATACATATTGCAAATTTTATCATTGTAGCTGCTTCTAATATTGAATTAACCCATTTTATACGGTTTTCGAAATTTTCGATATCGAAAAAGGGGCGTGGTTATGGTCCGATTTTACCCATTTTCAATAGCAATCTATTCTGAACCCAAATAAGTACGCATGCCAAATTTGGTGAAGATATCTCATTATTTGCTCAAGTTATCGTGTTAACGGACAGACGGACGGACGGACGGACGGACGGACAGACGGACGGACATGGCTCAATCAAATTTTTTTTCGATCCTGATCATATTGATATATGGAAGTCTATATCTATCTCGATTCCTTTATACCTGTACAACCAACCGTTATCCTAACAAAGTTATAATACCCTGTGTACAAGTACAGCTGGGTATAAAAAAGAACATGAAATTGACCCTCATTAGTAGTTAAAACTATGCCTTCCGCTTCTAAATGTTGAATTACTTTTATTAGTGGTCCAAATGAATAAATATTTCCATGATCTTTTCGATCGCGTGATTTGAAAAAACCTGCTACAAATATGTTTTCTAACGTTGATAAGTGATGGTTTGGAATTGTTGGAAAGTTATAATAAATGCCACATACTGATTGATTACAAGCATGGGAGCCCAATGGATTACCAATTCCAAACTCATCGAAATATAACACGTATGGAATAACCAATTTATTTTTTAAAGCTTAACATTTTTTGTTTCCAAGTTTCACCATTAATAACATTTGCATACGCATTTTGCTTTGACTGTATAATTTTAATATTTTCTAATGTTAAAAACAAGTTATTTTTAGTTTCGATATATTTTTGGATTTGAAATTTGATGGGCATTAAAACCCCTGTCACCTTATTGTATTGTATTGTATTGTATTTGTATTTGTATTTTGTATTGTATTTAGTCATACATTAGGTTTAACAATTAACCCGCGAAGCTTTTGAGCTTGTCTGCGGGTAAAAAACATTCCTACGACATAATTTACAAAACATTTAACATCATTATTAGCTTAATACTATAAATTTTGTCTTTAACAAAGTTTAAGATTATAGCTAATTATTTAATAAAAATTATGCTCTAGTAGCCTAAAACAATAAAATTTGATATTAACAAAGTTTATGATTAGCGCTATTAGATAAAAGCTAAAATTTTTTTCATCGCACTTAGCGGCTAGCGAGTTGCAATAGAATTGGACGAAATATTTGTAATTAAAGAATTAGATATAAATTAAAAATTTTGAAGGAATAACAATTTTAAACGATAAATTAATCTTAAAACTAGGGCATGATATTTCTACAATAAGCTTTTTATGTATTTATAAATAAGTTTTTTTCTATTAGGTACTTTTGGCAGGTTGAGCAAGTTTGAAGGTAGTTCATTTAGAAAGGTGGGTACTAGAACGGATAGTGTATTTTTTGAGTAATTATTCAAAAACCTTGGTATTCGGAGTTTGTTTTGCACTTGAGCTCGTTATGGTTAATTTTTGTTTGAAATTTTTTTTCGTCATAGAACTCATTGATAATCGTTATTTTAAAAATAGATTTGATGTCAAGAATCCCTAGTTCCCTATTCAGCGGTGTATTAACTGTGTATACATTCAGCTTTCTAGCTAATATTTTCAAGCAGTAGTTTTGGCTCAATTGAACTTTTTTAAGGCTGGAAGGGGTTCCCCATGCTGTAATGCCATATCGAATGTACGATTCCGATAATGCTCTGTAAGCTTGCAAAAGGACTGCGTAATTGCTGCAATAGCTAAGATGCTTTATAAAGTATGCCGATTTACGTAATTTATTTCGCAGGTATAAAAGATGCTCGTTCCATTTAAAATGGTCATCGAGGATGATTCCCAAGTATTTATACGTTCGCACTGTTTCAATGGTTATAGCACAGGAACAAGTTGTTTTAGGTTTATGCAGACATTCGGTACTGTGAAATTTTAGATTTATGTTTGACACTACGATAGTGGTGTCGTCAGCGTATGCAAAAACATCGCAATTTTTTAAATGTCTTATCAAGCTATTTGCATAAATCAGGTACAGAATTGGCCCCAGTTTTGAACCTTGGGGAACACCATGCGAAACCGAGACTTCGTCGCTTAATTCGTTGCAGACTTTGACCGTGTATACTCTATGTTCCAGATAGCTCCGGAACCATGCTAGGCAACTTCCTCGTATACCAGCATCTTCCAGGGCTTCTAGTAGCTTTGAATGGGACAAGGTGTCGAATGCTTTGGAAAAATCTATAAACAGCGCAAGGCTGTGTATGTTTTTTCCAAGATTCTCGTTTACTTTGTTCGCAAAAAGTCCTAGAAGCTGGTTAATATTTTTTTCTTTTTGGAAGCCATACTGATTATGGTCGATTATTTTATATTTTTCTATAAAGTCAGTTAATCTCGTTGCTACAACCTCTTCCAATATTTTTACTATCACAGGCAGGATTGCAATGGGGCGATAGTTTTTCGGATCTGATTTAGGCCCTGACTTGTATATTGGTCTGATAACTGAGATCTTTAAGGCTTCAGGTACAGAGGACTGCCTTAAACTAAGGTTAACAAGTTTGGTTATCACTGGTGTTATCACAGATACACTTTGTTTTAGGCCTTTAGGTCTAATACCGTCAATTCCAGGGCTTTTGTGATCGTCAAGTCTTAGTATAATGTTGTAAATTTCATCTTCGCTTATCTCGTCTATATAAATTGAATTTGGTGTCTTACGGTCAATAGCACTTATAGTTCTAATATCACAGGTATATATTGCACATTTCACCCCATCCTCAAATGTCTTTGCTAGAGAATCACAGATAAGTTTCAAGTTAATGTTTTTGAAGTTTTTTGTTATGACGTCATTTAGATTATTAAGTTTTTTGCCAATTATTTCATTAATTATTTGCCAAGTTTTTCTAATATCGTGTTTGTTTTCAAACAATTTCTGTTGGTAATAAAGATTTCTTTGTTTACGTAATTTCTATATCTTTTATACTCAGTTGCTAAGAGATTATCACGAGGCTTATCTTTCCATCTTCTATACAACTTATCTCTATTACCACACAGAATCTTTAAATCTTGCGTCATCCAGTTATTGCGGCTCTTTTCTTTTTGTTATTAGCCTTGATAGCTGAAATTTCATTGATGCTTTGAAATCGAGAAAGTATATTTTCATATAGATCATCTACATTAGTCAATAAAAGAGCATCATTCCAGTCTATGCTACTTATACGCTCTCTTATTTTTCTGCAGTTTAAAGCATTTAAGGGGGTATATTGCAATTCAATACACTATTGTTAGGTATTTTTTCAGAGAGGCCAAGTACCAGCGCATAATGATCTGTGATATTACACTCTACAGTTGCAGCGTCTACGTCGGCAGCTCTGTTTTTAATAAATATATGATCTATGCTAGTACTTGTCCCCCTTTTTATGTCCACTCTTGTGCTGTCACTTATTACACTTTCCATACCGAACGAGGAGAGCATATCTAAGTATAATGAGACATTTTCATTGTTGTTAGCACAGAGTGAATTTATGTTGATGTCTCCTATTAATATTTCGCATTCTTCTTTGTGCGTATTCCGTAAAACACCTTCAAGCTCACTAACAAACGTGCGTACATTATTATGAGGCGGGCGGTAAATAGCGTGCAGAGTGCACTTTAACCGGTTTATGTTGTTTTCGGCTATTTTAATTTGAATAATCTCAAAAGAGATTGTTTCAATAATGTTACATTCATAAATAAAGTTCTCTCTGATGTATAAAGCTATTCCACCCCCTCTTATTTCCTCTCGGTTATAGTACTCAGTGTTAAATCCATTTATGTGAAATAAGTCTTGCTCATACGCTTTTATGTTGGTTTCAACTAAAACGATTACATCTACGTTATCGAATGTAGTCCGGGATTATTGTTTACTATTATTTCGGAAATTTCTTCATTTATTATATAGGCAGTCGAAGGTTCGAAAATCTTTTCACGTTCAAGTAATTTGAAAAAACGGTATTCTTTAGTTATATTTTCAAAATGAGAGAAAATGCTTTGGAAATTATTTTGTGCATATATTCTATTGTTATGATCTTCAATATAGGGCGCCATAAAATTCAAAACATGTTCTTGGATTGGCTTTAAATTAATCTCATGCATTTCCTGTACAATAGAAAAAACATCTCTTCTTGTAAAATTATTTTTGTTATGCAAAGATAATACAAACTGGTTGAAATTCACATTTTGCGCACTATTGCTTTGCAAAGAATTTATATTATTAGTTGCATCATTTACTGTGGCTGTAGTGTATTGTGTAGTGTATTGTTTTGTGAACTTGGAATGATGTCGTTATTTTGATAAATTTTGCAGCTAATATTATTAGTAATGCAGTCTTGGAATGATTTGGTATTAAGAGTTCGGTGAACTCTTTTTAAATGATTTTGAAATGAATATATGTTTAAAAAAGATTGACCACATTCAGGTTTAGTACAAGTAAAAGTTTTTATCTTACTACAGACATGGAATGACTTTAAATGGTGGACTAACAATTTTGGATCATGTCCACGAAAATTACAAGCAAACCACTTAAACATTTTGCGTAATTAGTTAGACATTATTTTTGCATTTTCCAAATAATTATTCAACAATGGTATATTAGAGTTCACTGAGCATTCAAATTTAAAAAAGTATTTTTCCATGAAGTCGTACAAAAATTTAGCTTCTATTGGGTATTTAAGGTTTAATACATGAAATAATTTAAATAAAATATCAAGCGATTTAACAAATGTTGGTACATTATACAGTATACCATCAAAAACAATATGATAGCTTTGTAAATTTTTCAATTCTTGGCCTATAACCAATATAAGCGGTTGCAATGTGTTGGATTTTTCCATAGCTTTACGTTTTAATTCATCATACCGTCTCTGGTAGTCGTTTATACATTCACAGTGCAGCACTGTGACGTTTTGGGCGTCACATATAGATGGTTTCCATTTAAGCCGCGTACTATTTGGAGTATTACCAATTGAAACTAGTGGTGGTTTTAGGACAGAATGCATAAGTAATGTTATTATACAGTCGGTTGAATCTAAGAGAAAAATAAATTTAAAATCACGTCAACATTTAGAATAGCATACTATTTACCCGAATGAGCATTTTCATCAATCATAAGTAGCATATTGCTTGATACATTGTCTTTAATTTTGTCTCTCAAATAGGGAATAATAAGTTTTTTAAAATCGGGCCATTCGTTGATCAAATTATTCGTACACTTGCTATGAAATCTATTTCAATCTAAAATTTGAAAAATAATTAAAATATAATTAATTAATTAATAATTAAAATATAAGTTTAAGTGTAAGTTTCAACTTAAGTTTTAAGTGTAAGTTTAAGTAAGCTTTAGTATTGAGTTTAACTAACCAACGTATATCCAAGTGAGTTTTTAAGCAGCGGCCAATCCGACAAAATATTTACATTTTTATTGAAAATATCTTGTTGTCTTATTTCGAATGTTGTTTTCCATTTTTCAACAACATCATCCCATGGCTCTATGTTGTGTGCGAGCCACAATTTCTCTGCGGCTGCATTCTGATCTAAAAAAACGGAGTTAAAGATGCCTTCAAAGGAATTGTTAGTGAATTAAAAACTATTACCATTGGTACAGGTCTCCGAATCCTTTGGGGTTGAAAGATTATTTAAAAATATGTGGTCTCGTAGCTTGTTAATTTTTCTCCGCACATTTGTTGCCTTATCGTACAATTTTCCTGTAGGATTTTTGCCTTCCCGGCGGTTGAAATAATAGCGCTACATAAAATAGAAATTTATATTTGATTGAGTGTAGGTCCACAAAACACGAATTAAGTAAAATTATAAAAATTTATATTTGTTTAATGTATGTACACAACATTCCAATTTAACAAATTTATAAGACGCGCCACACAAAGAAATATGTATTAGAACTGGAAAACAATCGATGGTACTATCGATGTGCGTTTGGGTTTTTTGTAGTCGATTTTTTGACAACTAACCCTTAAGGGTCAGTTACATAAAGCTTTATTTTGACTTTCCCTCAAACTTTGACTTTGGCAGAAATGTTCAGTATACGTATTTAAACGAAGCATGGCAAATTGGAGACCTCAAAGTTGAAGCAAGGTTAAAATTTGGCAAACTCTCAAATTTTGCTTGCTTTGACAATCAGACGTTGATGACTTTGCTTTAATTAAAGAATAAAAAGTTGGAGGAAATAATAATTAATTCATTTTTTCTCTATTAAATTAATAAATTATCCAAAACACTCTGAATGCAAAGAAATAAATAACGAAAAGAAATGTATAAAAGAGAAGCGTCAAGGCGTTCATTGTAATGGGTCAGTTACACAAAGCTTTATTTTGGCTTTACCTCAAACTTTGACTTTGACAGAAAAGTTCAGTGTAGGTATTTAAACGAAGCATGGCAAATTGGAGACCTCAAAGTTGAAGCAAGGTTCAAATTTGGCAAACTCACAAGTTTTGCTTGCTTTGACAATCAGATGTTGATGAGTTTGCTTTAATTAAAGAATAAAAAGTTGGAAAAAATAATAATTCATTCATTTTTTCTCTATTAAATTAATAAATTAAACAAAACACTCTGAATGCAAGGAAATAAATAACGAAAACAAATGTATAAAAGAGAAGCGTCAAGGCGTTCATTGTAGCATACCTTTGAAGTTGGACGCAAAGTTTTGAGGTAGCAAATGTCAGGCGAGGTTAACAAAGCTTTATGTATTCGACCCTTAACATACCTTTGAAGTTGGAAGCAAAGTTTTAAGGTAGCAAATGTCAGGCGAGGTTAACAAAGCTTTATGTAGTTGAGGCTTTATTTGCTTGTTAGCACATACATACATATGTATACAATATGTATGTACACTAGAGCGTATCACGGTGTATGGAGGAAAAAAAGTTGGAAATGTTCCCCCCCAGTTTGAACACTTACCTTATGAGGTTTTCAAAAAAAAATTTTTTAATTTTTTTGTCACCCTGTAAAAACAGCGAAATTTGTTTTTTCTATAATTTCTATATTTCTCGTTCGATTTTCAAAAGTGATACATTTTTAGAAAGGTATTCACCAAGGCAATATTTCATCCATAGAAACTTTTAGCCCTTCATACCAAGTTCAGTTTTTATTCTATTTTTACTAAAACCCACACCCTGTATTTGAAAAAAAAAATTCCGGAAAACTAAGAAAAAAAGGGCTAAAAGTTTCTATTGATGAAATATTGCCTTGTTGAATACCTCTCTAAAAATGTATCACTTTTGAAAATCGAACGAGAAATATAGGAATTATAGAAAAAACAAATTTCGCTGTTTTTACAGGGTGACAAAAAAAATAAAAAAAATTTTTTTTAAAACCGAACTAGAAATATAGAAGTTATAGAAAAAAAAACAAATTTCGCTGTTTTTACAGGGTGACAAAAAAATTTAAAATTTTTTTTTTGAAAACCTCATAAGGTAAGTGTTCAAACTGGGGGGGAACATTTCCAACTCTTTTTGGTGATACGCTCTAATGTAAACGTATAAAATGTATTCGATTGAAAGCATGTCCACTGTGTAACGTGCGCTGCATTGCATTATAGCGCGGGATTGCATTTCCCGGGTAACGCTGCGTGTCATTGCATTATGTCGCTAGTAATACTAATACTTTGGGTATGCAAATGGTAATTCCAACTATGACTAACAACTTGATGATGAACTTACCATATTTTCGGAGGGAAACAAAGTTATTATTTGGCCTGCAAAGTTTGCAATATCTTTCATTGCCATACTTTGGTTTTTTTCGGTGAAATAGTTCACAATAATCCCAATCAAATCTTCGCGGTGACTGTCCAGCAGAAAGTTTTCTTTGTGGTAAATAATTATATTTTTGCCTTTAGGCGAGGCATTTAGGATCTCTTCCAAGTTGTTTTGTGCTATTTCGGAATTTTTGGAATCTTGAGAGGAAGTCAGCCCGCTCTTATTGGAGCTGAGAGGCGAAAGAGTGGGTGCCTAAAAAAGATAATAATGGTACAATGTCAACCCATGCAGAATGCAATACAAAAAATCTAACAGTTTGTCGCATTGCATTCCGGTTTAACATGAGTGCTGTCAGACGTATGGATCGTGAATAGCGTTAAATGTGTGCGAACGCAAAGTGTGGATCTGTATAGGTGAAAAGTTATTGGCAAAGAACTAATAATCCCATAATATATGAAATGAAATATCTTTTGAAAGAAATAAAATATTGGTTTTGGCTATATTTGAGTTAACGCCAAAAAATCCCGGGACACCAGGATTGTCATTTTAAAACCCCGTAATCCCGGGATTGCCAAAAAGCTTCGGTATTCGATGCCTTACTACGCAGTCAATATGGATCGCGATCAGTGGCTGACGTCAATAAATATTGAACGTCTGACAGCACGCTGTCGAACAACTGGTTTGCTTATTGAACAGAAAGGGCGCTCACCAACCGGTGCATTGTAATACAATTAATAAAGAAACTTACTTCGTTTTGACGCCAGTGTGAAAGGCGCTCCCTGAATTTTATCCTTAGGCCAATCTCTGTTTTCGGGAAAATATCTCCCAAGTCAGCATCCTTTAGGAGATACAAGCTTTCGGCATCTAAGCCACAATCTGAAAATTACACAAAAATGGTTTCATTAAAAACTTCCTAAATTTCCCAAGCAATTCATAATCCGAAAGCGCTTGCATGCTATTTATGTATTTCTAAAATAGTTAAAGCGCCATTACACCGCACCAAATTTGGTAAATTTGGCGCTTTTTTCCATACAAATCTCATTTTCCAAATTTAGAATTCCATCGCATTTGGCCTCATTCGCTGAACAATACAATCCACAATTCCTCAAAATAGCAACTCTGCCTGTGTTCCACATTTAGAATTGCCCAGCAAGAACCTTAATGGGTAATTAACGTGTGAAAACTTTTGCATTATGCACAGTTCTAAATAACAATTTCAACTATTTTTTTTATGATATTGGACCAGTTCCACTAAGAAAAGAGAGATGCCTTCTTGATTCTTCATTTATTATTACGCTACATGTGTTTAAAACTTCAAGGTGGTGCGTTTTCTTTCGGTGGCTTTGTATTCTGGTAGAAGATTCATGCAGGGAAGGTGAAGCCAAATGCAAATTTGCCAGTGTAAACAGGTTCGAAATGACACATTCAAATTCGCCAAATTTGGTGCAGTATAAATGTACTATTAGGCAGTCACGGTTAGTGAATCCTTACAAAATACGGCCATTACTTACAAACAAGCATAATGGGGTTGTAAAATCTGTTCTGCTCATAAATATGTATGTACCATGGAAGCGTCTTCGGATTATTGGTACCGAGGTAAAACTATGTATAAATTACACCAATTACTTACCTAAAACTATTTGTAAAACACGTTCATCGAAATTCATTGTACCGCAAATAATTTCCCTTAATTGTTCCACTTCCCTTTTGATTGAACCATTTGGTGATTGAACCAAATCTTTTACTATAATTTCCTCTGGTGTCTCAAAATATACAACATCCGGCTCCTGCACGTCGTTTCTGTAACTTTTTAACGAAGTTCGTTACATAAAAATTGTTAATTTTGACACAATTTTCTGTACAAAATTTGTCAAAATCGATGTTAACGACAATAACGAATTTCGTTAAAAACTTACAGAAACTGTACACTGGTCGAAACGACGCATTATGAAATCCACTTTCTCGCACATTTATAAAGAATTTTTTCACTTTTTACCACACAACTTTTCTTTTTTCAGGTACATACTGTATCAATACAAGTGTGAACTTTAGCTTTGACAGAAATGTCAAAACACACTTCTACGTCAAATCACAAATGTCAAAACACACATCCATGTCAAAAATCTTGGTTGCTGTTGTTGTTTTCGTTGCGATCGGGTTGTGTGCAGCACCGAATATCAATGATACAGGATTCTTGTTTGCACAAAAGTGTTGCTGTGTTGCACAACTTTTTCACTCCAGTTTCTAGGGCAACTTTTAAGCGAATCTTTCAGTTTATACTTTATATCAAAAGAAAAAAAGACACATAATAAAAAAACTTAAAACTAGTAAATTTTATTTATTTACAGAAAAATTTTGAGGTAAGCATCTTCGAAATGAGAAATTAGACAGAAAATGAAAACAAACGTTTTTTTTTGAAACATGTATATACGATGTTTTTAGATAGATTTAATACATATCTTAGCACAAAGAAGGCTTCAAACCCCAAAATTTGGTATTTGTTTCCTTTAGGGGTCAACTCCCAATAAATTAGCTAGAATTATGGAAGATAGCTCAAAATACGGGGTTTGGCCTCAGGATCACGAATCCGGAAGCGCTTTTTCGAATATATTGCTTCTCTGAAGAGAACCCGCCCCAATTTTGGTACCGGACCCGGGTCAATTTTCGGTTTTTTGACCATAACTTTCCAGACACAAAAAAATTAAAAAGCGCTTCCGGATTCGTGATCCTAAAGCCAAAAACGTATTTTGAGCTATCTTCCATAATTCTAGCTAATTTATTAGGAGTTGACCCCTAAAAGAAACAAATACCAAATTTTGGGGTTTGAAGCTAATTATTAGCAGTTGTTTGTTATTTGTTTAATAGAAAATAGTGAGCAGACTCGAAAGAGTTATTCTAACTAATAATTTTATATAATTCGCTGTTATTTATGTTAAAAAAAATAAAATTTCTAAGTTTTAGCGAACTACTTTTTTATGCAACCTACTACTAATTTTTTATACCAAATCGAATGCAACTCGGCGCAAAATGATGCCCTTTTTCCAAAAACACAACTCTGATGAACAGGTGATAAACTCATTTTGGAATTTTAACGTCTATGCAGAAGAGTTTACACTTGTATTGGTACACTATGTCCAGGTACGAGATGCGCTTTCAGTTTAAATTTGAAATAAGAAGTAGAGCTGGAAAACAATCGATGGCACTATCGGTAGTTTTTTTTGTGGAGCACTATCGATATTTTTTCTACAATAGCGATATATCGACCCTCTCATGTTTTATTGTATTATTGTGACGAATTCGATGATTCCTTGATTATTTTCCCTGAGTTCGATCACTGTACGTTAAATAAAACACTCCGATTCTGCTTAATAAGTAGTACGCTTTATTCAGTACTAAAAACCGTAGTACAATATCGCGGGTTAATTCACTGTTCAGTACTTCACTGTACAACACTTCAAAATAAACTGATTGATTTGCGTTGTCTTTGCGCGGTTTATATACCCTAGCAGACAGCAGCATCACAACCTAGAAATGTCTACACCTTTCTGGTTTATTCGTGCAACAGTGTTCTCGAAGCGTTTATCTATCGTCATCTCCTCTTTGTGCCACAATCGTAAACACGCGAGCTGCCTCTCCCTCTCTCGCTCTCACGTCATGTATGTAAACAGCTGTAGTTGTGGTAGTGACGCTAGTGGTGGAAGATGAGCGATTCTTGATAACATTCGCCACATTATGCAAGGAATAAAAGCCTAGTTAATCTTTCGTAATGTTAACCGCAACATAACTATATATAACAACTGATCCAAGATCTTATAGGGAAGAATAGGGCGTAATCAAGGTCGAAAGAACATAAGTACCTAAAGATAGAGATAGCTTTTTGACAGATAGACCGCCGGAAATTGTGTCTAAAAGCCACCTGTAACTTTAAGTTTTTACTTAATTTTGACTATGAATAAGTTTTAGTAGTTGCTAAAAATGGTATGTTGGACTAATTTTGTGAAAATTATAAAATTTTCTGTTCACACATATCACAAGCTTTGATGGGGGAACAGATGGCAGTCGAAAACAACACTTGTTCATGTTAAAACAAACCGAATTTAGCGTAAGGGTTAATAATAATAATAATAATAAACTGAGGTTATGCACTGCGACCGTAAGATCTATTGTGCCCTCGTATTCTCATAGCACATCTTCTAAGCCGACCGCCTTCAGGAAATCCAGAATCTTGTTCGGCTTTAGTTGATGTAAGTGCATACACTCTAGAGTCGTAGATCCGAAAAACTTCAGTCTTCGTCTAGAGATAGCATCACACTTACATAGTATGTGCTCCGCTGTTTCGGCCTCATTATCACAGAAGCGGCACAGGCTGCTGGACACAATTCCCAATCTATGCATGTGGGCCTTGAGCCTGCAATGCCCTGTGAGGACTCCTGTTACAATCCTAATATTGTTCTTAGACAGACCAATTACGCTTCCAAAACGCCTGGTGTTGTATCCTCCCAACATGGGCTTCGACTGACGCATCCCGGTCGTCAGGCGCCAATGTTCCTCTCTCATATTCTCCTCTTCTTTCCTAAGCCTCTCTTTTATGGTATGTGGTCCGATGGCTATGAACGGCTCCGGGCCCGTAGGCTTGGTAGCTGCTGCTTCTCTGGCTAGCTGAACGGCTCTTTCGTTCCCATCCACCCCGGCGTGGCCCGGAACCCAGGCCAGTCGGACCCTGTTCTGCATTGCCAGGGTGTTCAGTCTGTCAACGCACTCTAGTACCAAAGAGGTTTTGATTTCACACGATGAAATGGCTTTAAGTGCCACTTGGCTATCGCTTAATATCACTATATTTTCACTGAAGTAGCCGCGTTGCAGATTTATCATCGCACACATGTTAATTGCGGCCACTTCCGCTTGGAATATGCTCGGATATTCTCCCAGAGGTATGGACACGTTGGTTCGGGGGCCTGTAATGCCCGCCCCAATCCCTTCGGGGGTTTTTGACCCGTCTGTGTACCATACCAGCGCTCTATCCCGGTGGAATCTTCCTACGCTTGAGGCATCCCAGGTGGCCTTGTCACCCAGTTCAATCCGGAATCTTTTCTCAAATCGTATGCTTTTAAAGATGTCGTCCCTTGGAAGTTGGCAGATCGGAAACTGGTTTTTCAGTTTTTCTGCCCCCTTTGACGAGATGACCTTTCCTTTGCCCGTACCCTCCCTTGCTATGTTCAGCATGGTTCGTTTGGCTGCCTGCTGGATTACTATGTGCAAAGGGCTCAGATCAAGCAGCACTTCCATTGCCGCAGTAGGGCAAGTACGCATGGCTCCCGTTATACACACGCAAGCCATGCGCTGGAGTTTGGTGAGTGACTTACGCACCGTGCTTAGGGCTGATCTTGATGCCCATGCCACCGCTCCATACGTAATCGTGGGTCTGACTATCATGGTGTACATCCACATCAGAATCTTTGGGCTACATCCCCAGGACTTGCCTGCGACCCTTCTGCACACCATGAGAGCCCTCGTGGCCTTCGATGTTGTGTTATCGACATGTTTCCTCCATAGAAGCTTAGAGTCGAATGTGACCCCCAAGTATTTTACTTCGGAAACGGCCTCCAGGTGTTCCCCACTTAACGTAATAGCTCTCATCCCTGGTAGGGATCGTCTTTTTGTGAAGGGAATTATAGCTGTTTTGTTGGCGTTTATGTTAAGGCCAACTCCAGCGCACCATTCTTTCGTTAGTCTTAATGCCCTCTGGATGATTTCACAGAGAGTACCCTCAAATTTCCCTCTAGCTATGACCACTATGTCATCAGCGAACCCTTGACATCTGATACCATTGTCAGTAAGTACCTCCAATAGTTCGTCTACGACTACACTCCACAGGAGAGGTGATAGCACTCCTCCTTGTGGACACCCTCTCGTGGTTCTTATTTGAACCGTGCTGTTTCCCACATTGGTTTCCGCCAATCTTGTTCTAAGCAGGGCGCTTATCCACCGTATGATAGGTCCCTGAACACCTTTTCTTTCCAGTGCTCGACTAACGCTACCATGAGAGGTGTTGTCGAAGGCTCCCTCTATGTCCAAGAAGGCGCATACCACTACTTCTCCGCAATCGAACGCACTTGTGATCTCCGTGGTCAGCTGGTACAAGGCTGTATCAGTAGATCTGCCTGCCCTGTATGCGTGCTGACCTACGTGTAGAGGTTTGAGCCTCAGAGCGTTCGATCTGATCTCATGATCCACTATTTTCTCCATTGTCTTGAGGACAAAGGAGGTTAGGCTTATGGGTCTGAAGGACTTCGCTGCTGAAAGATCCTTTTTCCCCACCTTTGGTATAAAAACCACTCTGCCACGTCTCCATACTGTCGGTATGTAGGCTAGCGCTAGGCTGTCCCTCATAATGCCCGACAGGTATGGGATGAGACTCCCCCACCCTGCTGCAGAAAAGTCGGATAGATACCATCGACCCCAGGTGATTTGTAGCTTTCAAAGGACGTTATGGCCCACTTGACTGCACTCTGGGAGAATAGAGTCCTCGACAGGTGCCAGTCCCGCTGGGTGGGTCTTGTCCAATGATACTGCGTCTCCTCCAGGTTCGTGGATGATTCCGGAAAGTGAGCAGCCAGAAGGGCCTGTGCTCTTTCTTCCTCAGTGCGCGTGAACTCTCCGTTAGGGAGCCTTAGCGCCATCCTTGTGTCTCCTTGCGCCTTGGCCATGGCGTTGTGAAGCCTAGCGGCCGCTGTAGTGGATCCTATTTTCTCACAAAAGGTCATGAAACTGCTTCTCTTGGATCTCCTTATTTCTTTGTTATACTCTGTTAAATGGGTTTTATACTATCCCAGTGGCCGGTGCGCCTAGCTCTATTGAACAGTCTCAGCACCTTGCTCCGCAGATCCGAGAGCTTTTTCGACCACCACCGGGTTTTGGAGTTAGCGCCCCTGGATTCTGGACAGCTGGAGTAGAAGGCTTCAAGCATTATGCTGTTCAGGTTGTTTACTCTGTCCTCCAACTCCAACTCACTTGTTCCCCTGATTCTCCCACCCAGACTATCGAGGTTTTCCTCAATAACATTCCTATATACTTCCCAGTCAGTTTTCCTTGGATTCCTGCTGGGTGCCCTTGGTGCTACCTTTGCCCCTATGGTAAACTGTATGATGCGATGATCCGAGAGGGAGGGTTCTGTGGAAACCCTCCATCCCGTGATCATATCATCAGACAGATTGTTACCTAGGGTAATATCTAGCACCTCAGCTCGTGCCCTCGTTACAAATGTTGGTGTGCTACCCACGTTAAATATACTGAGGTCCTTACTGATAATATACTCTAGAAGGTACTCACCCCTTTGGTTTGTATCGGTACTTCCCCAGACTTCATTGTGGGCATTAGCATCGCACCCGATTACCAGCGGAAGTTGCGCCCTTCTGCAGTACTCAACCAATCTCTCCACATTTACTGGCGGTATGTCGCCGTCACCCGCGAAGTAGGCCGCGGCTAAGACAACGTGTACGGTATGTACACCCGTTTCAAACGTTGCCTGCAGTGCACCTAGGTCTCTACTCATGAACTCTGTAATGCAGAAATAGTTAATATTACTCTTGAGCATTATGCAAGCTCTGGGCCTCTCCTGCGAGAGGTCCCAAATTACCTTATTCCTCCTGTCTTTTAGCCCTCTGACTTGCCCCTTCACTACATATGGCTCTTGAATAAGAGCTATGCCCAGATCATCCGTGGCAAATTTGTGCGCTAAAACGGCCGAGGCCGCTTTGGCGTGGTGGAGGTTGATCTGGGCTACTTTTGTGGTGTTTGGGCTCATCATGGCTTCTTGGCCATCGGCTCAAGTCCTCGCCCTCTTCATTCCCCAGCTCCATGCCCACAATACCGTCCAGCAGGTCCTGCGTATTTTGGTCCGCATTGGCCGGTTCAGTAGCCGTGTTTGAACCGACGGTGGCCTGTGCGGGGGTTGCATTACCTGACGGTTCAGGTGCCTCTGCCTCTACCCCACCTCCTGTGCTGTTTTCTTCCTCGTCATCCCTAACCGCGGCCTCGCTGGTACCTGGAGCTCTCTGTTTCCAGGGTTTTGCGGGTATAATGCTGAACCTGTAGAACAGGCGAAACTCCCTCTCCCTGATGGCGGCGAAGGATGCTTCGTCTATTGCCATGTTCAGCCTTAACCCTCCATCCTCGACGGTTGTGGTGAAAACCCGCCACAGATCGGTGTTTAACCCGGCGTTCTGGCCCCTAAGGAGATCCAGAACGAACTCCGTTGTCCACTCCGCACTCCTCGGGAGGTACATCGTGACAGTGTGAGTCGGCGGTATCTCATCGCCGCGCCTAGTGTCCAGGGGGGGTCCTGTCCAACCCCGCAGGTTAGGGATTGTACTGGCAAGCCAAATCGCGGCGTTCTCGTCATAGCAATCTATCAGCAGAACTCCTGGCCTGAAGTACACCCCCAAAAAGGAGACTGGGCTACTCATCCCTCCCTGTGTCGCCCGCACTATCTCCTCCATTATAACATTTTGCAGCCTGTTGAGCTCTTCCGGGCTCAGGGCCCCCGCTGGGTAGTTCCTCGACAGCACCGCTACTCTTAGGCCCCTGGCGGCTTCCGAATAGCTCTGCTGTCTCGGTGCACCCCTCGCGGGCCCCGACCCCTGAGTAGCCCATGCCGCATTTGATACAATGGTTGATGGGTGTGCGGTTGTTTGTGCCATGTGTCTCTTAGATTGGGGCGTGTCCTCCGGCGTACTTTGCCCGCCTCGTCGCTCTCCCGCAGGAGCCGGTGTGGTTACTTCGTTAGGCCCGCTACTGCGCCCAGTGGCACGAGCTGGCTGCTGATTCCACGCTCTAAACTCTTCTTGGCCCCTTTGTATCAAGTGAAAGGCATTTGCGACCGTGTTCCTAATATTTAAATTTCAAGCAGGGTTGCCACCTAGTCTTCCTATCTTTCTTCGCCCAACTCTCTTTCCTATCTCCCTCCGTTTTGCTTTCATTGCCCTCTTTCCTTCTACCACGCCCCTCTTCCTCTATATCCCATTCGTATTGGCCCCTGTTAATTTAGGCCTAATTCTACCCATGTACCAAATTTTAAGGAAAACGCACCATATATAAGACATTTTCGAATGGATCGTTTCCCTGGTCCACTTCCCGGAAATAAGATAATGTGACTCTAAACCATTCTCGAATACATCTTATTCATATTTCGTATTTCTGAACTTAAGAAGTTAACTTCTTTTACATGTACACTTCATCAAAAACACTTCATATGAGGGGAGGCTTCTATTAGCTTCACTTGTATGTTTGCTTGTTTGTTTGTTTGTTTGTTTTCTTGTAAGTATGTTACTCTTGTTCGATCTAAGCCCTAGTGGCCCAAAAACCGTAAAATGTCCCTACAATATGGGGAGGGCCCAGGTCCTATTTGGACTTAGATATATTTATCGATAACTGAGTTATCGATCATAATGTAATTGCCCAAAAACCGTAGAATGTCCCTTCAATATAAGTATAAACGAAAGGAGAAGGCCCACAGGTTTATTTGGACATCGATATATTTCAATAAATTTATCAATACCTGAGTTACCGGAAAAAATTTGACTGCTCAAAAATCTTTAAATTTTCCTACAATATGGGTATCAAACGAAAGAGGAAGGCCCAGGTTTCATTTGGACTTCATTATAAGTATTTCGATAAATTTATCGATAACTGAGTTGTCGGTGAAAATGTGATTGCCCAAAAACCTTAAAACTTCCCCACAATATGGGTATCAAACGAAAGGGGAAGGTCCAGGTTTAATTTGGGCTTCATTATATATTTATATATTTCGATAGATTTATCGATGACTGAGTTGTCGGTCAAAATGTGATTGCCCAAAATTCTTAAAATTTCCCTACAATATGGGTATCAAACGAAAGGGGAAGGCCCCAGGATTCATTTGGGCTTCGATATTTTTCGATAAATTTATCGATAACTGAGTTATCGGTCAAAATGTGATTGCCCAAAAACCTTAAAACTTCCCTACAATATGGGTATCAAGCAAAATGGGCGGCCCCAGGTTTCATTTGGACTTCGATATATGTATTTCGGTAAATTTATAGATAACTGAGTTATCGGCCAAAATGTGATTGCCCAAAAATCTTAAAATTTCCCTACAATATGGGTATCAAACGAAAGGGGAAGGTCCCAGTAGTGGAATTCAGTAATGTAGTATATCAGAGCATGTCACTAACAGCAAGTCACGCACCAACTTCTAATGTATGGAATGTAAACATTCTGCAGCGTCAACGTATTTCTAATTACGTTCAGTTTCTCACGCTAAGTACAAGAACAGCACAAGCTATGGAGTAATATCAGTTTGCATACGCTAGCCACATATTTGTGGATATGAGCGACTGCATTATTGACAGCTCCACGCTTGGTACATGTATGTATGTATGTGACTGCATTGCTAGCGCTCCACTTACTGATATGGTTGTGTGCAAGTTGGTGACTGCATTGAGATATACTCGGACCTATGCACATATGAATATGTGTACATATGTGCATAGCATCATGTTTAGCCTGTAAGAATTAGAAGTAAATATGTGTGATAGTAAATAGCTAGTACATAAGTCTTTTTAGGGTATAAATAAGCTGAATTTTTTCAATAAAGAAAAGAATTGATATGCCTCATCAACTTAAAAAGTTTGTTATACTAATTTCACATGGCGATCCTGCCAGGTCTGACGGCAAATTCCTCTTACAATAGCAATTGCCTTATAATCATGGCAGGATTTACATTAAAAAAAAAAAAAGTTTCAAGAATCAAGTACAAGTACGGCAAGCAAGTTAAAAAAGCAGCCGCTAAACATTCGCAAAATTGGCAAAGCGTGTCATATAAACCGCTGCGTATTTCGAAAATACATCTTTTCATCAGGATGCGAAAATTGCGACTTTGTGCATCCTTTATTCTCCAAGCATCTTCAACGGTTATTAAAGGCGCTATAAAGAACTAATTGGGGACGCAGAGGCGTGCATAAAAAAAGTGGAATATTAAGAAGCCATAAAGAACATGAGGATGCTGAGCTACACAGGACAGCTTTACAGGGTAACCTTATGGTCAACCTAACGGCTGCCTAAACTAGAAGGGCAAAATAATATTTGCCGTTTCAAATTATTATTTTTTTTTTGAACGTCTAATAAAGAAACGTCTAAATAAAGAAATAAAAATCCAATTAAAAAACGATATTAGGAAGTTAAGAAAAATAGATTGAACATTAAAATAATTTTGATAATAATAAAAATATAAAAATAATTTTGATGTCAAGACGTAGAAATAACGGCCCACTTGCCTCAAGTGAGCAATTACAAAACGAAATAAATGAATCAGTCCTACCAATTGATTGTGAAAAGGAATTAGTTTGGTTAACTAAGTTTTGGAAAGAGATAGGTATGACTAGGGAATCAACAGTGGAAGATGTAAAAACCCAACTACCAGAGAAGAGGAAATAATATGTATGATGAGGTCGTGCGGTTTTCCACCTGCTTGTTAAAATTAAGAAAAAAAAATTTTATAAATAAATAAACAACAAATACACATTTCTTTTGAATAATTCTTTGATAATGGGAGGACAAGAATCCAAGTCTCTGATCCAAATGCTAATATGGCAAACCCTGTTCAAATAATAGACTACACTGAAGCTTTGGATGCAATAAAAATTTACCTTTTGGTCATTGTCATACTTAACGCTGTAAACTTGGTCTTGATATTCTATTCAACACATAACAAATTTTTGAAGAAAAAGTATCAGAGTTCCGCCGACGGCATAGATAAAATTAAAAAAAAAAGAAAAACTTAAAAGATTTTCTTTTCTAATTCCCCTACCTAAATGGGTCAATGGGAAGAAATTAATAAAATACTCACAGAAGAGAAAATTTTGGCAGAAAAGTCATATAAATGCAATACTAACAAGTAAGGAAGTCTAAGTTCGGGTGAAACCGAACATTACATACCCAGCTGTGCACATAAAGTGGGCGTGATCGTTCACCGATTTTTCTTATTTTCTGTGGTAGTACTCTACATAAACATAACATGCCTGGTACCTAGTTTCGTAAATGTATCTCACACCGTTCTGAAGTTGTTAGCAGTCGAATTTAAAAATTTCTTGACTCATAAGTGGGCGGTGCCACGCCCACTTTCCAAAATTTTGAAAAAATTATGTAAAGAATATGAAAGTTGATGTATGTACCAAATTATATTATTATAGCGAAATCAGTTAATTAGATATGGACTTTTCAATATTTCCACCTCCTTTCAATATAACTTTTATGAAAAAGTAGGCGTGGTCGCGAAGCGATTTCGTTTATTTTCTATAGCTGAATTTACCACAACAATAGTATGTCCTCTACGAAATTTCGTTATACTAGCATAAACTGTTCTGAAGTTATTAAGAGTCAAAATTTTAAAATTTCTTCAAATATACGTGGGCGGTACCACGCCCCCTTTTAAAAATTTTTTATAAAATCGGCCTTAGAACATCTAAATCAATACATATTGCAAATTTTATCATTGTAGCTGCTTCTAATATTGAATGAACCCATTTTATACGTTTTTCGAAATTTTCGATATCGAAAAAGGGGCGTGGTTATGGTCCGATTTTACCCATTTTCAATAGCAATCTATTCTGAACCCAAATAAGTACGCATGCCAAATTTGGTGAAGATATCTCATTATTTGCTCAAGTTATCGTGTTAACGGACAGACGGACGGACGGACGGACGGACGGACGGACGGACGGACGGACGGACATGGCTCAATCAAATTTTTTTTCGATCCTGATCATATTGATATATGGAAGTCTATATCTATCTCGATTCCTTTATACCTGTACAACCAACCGTTATCCTAACAAAGTTATAATACCCTGTGTACAAGTACAGCTGGGTATAAAAATACGAAAATCAAGAATGAAACTGTGTTGAAGCATCTCACAACAATTTCACAGTCGTTGAATAACATAGGCAGGGCTATTCGAGGGGTATATAACCAGATGACTCCTAATCACAAGCTTGAGGCAAAGCAAACCTTTTCCGGTGTTAGGGATAAATTAGTATCCTCATTTGTTTCGTACAGGGGCATTTGTTGTTTTAACAAACAACACCAAATTAGAAGTCGACAATTATTTCGCGTTAACAATAACAGCTGACATTTTGATAACAAATGTTGTCAAATAAACTTGTAGTGAATAGCGAAATCGATAAAATTGTTGTTAAGTCAACGTAACAATGACAACTCTTGTTAAAATAGCGTACTGAATTCCACTACAGGATTCATTTGGGCTTCGATATATTTCGATAAATTTATCGGTAAGTGAGTTATCGGTAAAAATGTGATGACCAGAAACCTTAAAATTTCCCTACAAAGGAAAGTGGAGGTCCAGATTTTTAATTTGGACTGCGGTATATTCCGATATAATTATCGATGACTTCATAAAATATTTGACTAAAAAAGTAAAAAATAAATATACAGCCCTATTCTTGAAACATAACAAAATTCACCTCAATTACTATTGTTATAATTGTGACAGCGAGGGGGCAGGGTTAGAACCTGTATTTTAGTTAAGTCTGCGCTGAACGCCTTTCTCTTGCCCAACTATACCAATGACGCCTGACGATGGCGTCGGTCTATATTCCTTACGACGCCGAACGATGACTGAGTTGTCGGTCAAAATGTGATTGCCCAAAATTCTTAAAATTTCCCTACAATATGGGTATCAAACGAAAGGGGAAGGCCCCAGGATTCATTTGGGCTTCGATATTTTTCGATAAATTTATCGATAACTGAGTTATCGGTCAAAATGTGATTGCCCAAAAACCTTAAAACTTCCCTACAATATGGGTATCAAGCAAAATGGGCGGCCCCAGGTTTCATTTGGACTTCGATATATGTATTTCGGTAAATTTATAGATAACTGAGTTATCGGCCAAAATGTGATTGCCCAAAAATCTTAAAATTTCCCTACAATATGGGTATCAAACGAAAGGGGAAGGTCCCAGTAGTGGAATTCAGTAATGTAGTATATCAGAGCATGTCACTAACAGCAAGTCACGCACCAACTTCTAATGTATGGAATGTAAACATTCTGCAGCGTCAACGTATTTCTAAATACGTTCAGTTTCTCACGCTAAGTACAAGAACAGCACAAGCTATGGAGTAATATCAGTTTGCATACGCTAGCCACATATTTGTGGATATGAGCGACTGCATTATTGACAGCTCCACGCTTGGTACATGTATGTATGTATGTGACTGCATTGCTAGCGCTCCACTTACTGATATGGTTGTGTGCAAGTTGGTGACTGCACTGAGATATACTCGGACCTATGCACATATGAATATGTGTACATATGTGCATAGCATCATGTTTAGCCTGTAAGAATTAGAAGTAAATATGTGTGATAGTAAATAGCTAGTACATAAGTCTTTTTAGGGTATAAATAAGCTGAATTTTTTCAATAAAGAAAAGAATTGATATGCCTCATCAACTTAAAAAGTTTGTTATACTAATTTCACATGGCGATCCTGCCAGGTCTGACGGCAAATTCCTCTTACAATAGCAATTGCCTTATAATCATGGCAAGTACAAGTACGGCAAGCAAGCTAAAAAAGCAGCCGCTAAACATTCGCAAAATTGGCAAAGCGTGTCATATAAACCGCTGCGTATTTCGAAAATACATCTTTTCATCAGGATGCGAAAATTGCGACTTTGTGCATCCTTTATTCTCCAAGCATCTTCAACGGTTATTAAAGGCGCTATAAAGAACTAATTGGGGACGCAGAGGCGTGCATAAAAAAGTGGAATATTAAGAAGCCATAAAGAACATGAGGATGCTGAGCTACACAGGACAGCTTTACAGGGTAACCTTATGGTCAACCTAACGGCTGCCTAAACTAGAAGGGCAAAATAATATTTGCCGTTTCAAATTATTATTTTTTTTTTTAACGTCTAATAAAGAAACGTCTAAATAAAGAAATAAAAATCCAATTAAAAAACGATATTAGGAAGTTAAGCAAAATAGATTGAACATTAAAATAATTTTGATAATAATAAAAATATAAAAATAATTTTGATGTCAAGACGTAGAAATAACGGCCCACTTGCCTCAAGTGAGCAATTACAAAACGAAATAAATGAATCAGTCCTACCAATTGATTGTGAAAAGGAATTAGTTTGGTTAACTAAGTTTTGGAAAGAGATAGGTATGACTAGGGAATCAACAGTGGAAGATGTAAAAACCTAACTGCCAGAGAAGAGGAAATAATATGTATGATGAGGTCGTGCGGTTTTCCACCTGCTTGTTAAAATTAAGAAAAAAAAATTTTATAAATAAATAAACAACAAATACACATTTCTTTTGAATAATTCTTTGATAATGGGAGGACAAGAATCCAAGTCTCTGATCCAAATGCTAATATGGCAAACCCTGTTCAAATAATAGACTACACTAAAGCTTTGGATGCAATAAAAATTTACCTTTTGGTCATTGTCATACTTAACGCTGTAAACTTGGTCTTGATATTCTATTCAACACATAACAAATTTTTGAAGAAAAAGTATCAGAGTTCCGCCGACGGCATAGATAAAATTAAAAAAAAAGAAAAACTTAAAAGATTTTCTTTTCTAATTCCCCTACCTAAATGGGTCAATGGGAAGAAATTAATAAAATACTCACAGAAGAGAAAATTTTGGCAGAAAAGTCATATAAATGCAATACTAAAAATACGAAAATCAAGAATGAAACTGTGTTGAAGCATCTCACAACAATTTCACAGTCGTTGAATAACATAGGCAGGGCTATTCGAGGGGTATATAACCAGTTGACTCCTAATCACAAGCTTGAGGCAAAGCAAACCTTTTCCGGTGTTAGGGATAAATTATTATCCTCATTTGTTTCGTACAGGGGCATTTGTTGTTTTAACAAACAACACCAAATTAGAAGTCGACAATTATTTCGCGTTAACAATAACAGCTGACATTTTGATAACAAATGTTGTCAAATAAACTTGTAGTGAATAGCGAAATCGATAAAATTGTTGTTAAGTCAACGTAACAATGACAACTCTTGTTAAAATAGCGTACTGAATTCCACTACAGGATTCATTTGGGCTTCGATATATTTCGATAAATTTATCGGTAAGTGAGTTATCGGTAAAAATGTGATGACCAGAAACCTTAAAATTTCCCTACAAAGGAAAGTGGAGGTCCAGATTTTTAATTTGGACTGCGGTATATTCCGATATAATTATCGATGACTTCATAAAATATTTGACTAAAAAAGTAAAAAATAAATATACAGCCCTATTCTTGAAACATAACAAAATTCACCTCAATTACTATTGTTATAATTGTGACAGCGAGGGGGCAGGGTTAGAACCTGTATTTTAGTTAAGTCTGCGCTGAACGCCTTTCTCTTGCCCAACTATACCAATGACGCCTGACGATGGCGTCGGTCTATATTCCTTACGACGCCGAACGACCTCCCCCACAGAGGGAGGTAAAAGGCCTGGTGGCAAATTTTTCCATGGGTCATATTATTATCGGAACTGACGCTAATGCTCATCACGTCCAGTGGGGAAGCTCCGATATCAATGCTAGAGCAGAGTTGTTGTTTGACTATTTGTTAACAACTAACCTGGTAGTTTGCAACGTGGGTAACGAACCTACGTTTAGTACTAAAACCCGTACTATTTGCAGCGAAGGCGCTTATAAGTGGGTAATAAAATGGCGTGTTCTCGATGAACATTCATTCTCCGACTACAGGTACATAGAATTAGTTCTAGACTTTTCTGTTGAGCAGCCGGTTATGAAACGCAACCCACGTAACACTAACTGGCAGCTACACAATGAAATACTATCTAGGGACCTACCAGCACCTCCCCCACAAGTCCCCTCATCAGTAGGGGAGTTGAAAGATCTGGTAAAGACCTTTACAACGGCGGTTTCAAATGCGCTAGAGCAGGCTTGCCCAGTGCCAATAAACATAGGCCGACGATACAGCGAGACTTAGACGAGTGCTCTGAAAAACTCAAACCGCCACAAACTATTTGCGCAAACCTGACGGATCCTGGACCAATACGGAGGGGGAAGTCCTTGACCTGCTCTTGAATACACATTTCCCGGGGAACCTGCATAATGCACTGTGACACTAACGTCTCCTTTTAAAGAGAAAACCCTGGTTTTTGGTTTAAAAATATAAAAATTCAGTTTATTAGTTAATTAAATGCAAATGCTACGCTTATAGTTAATTTCAAACTACCTTGAAGGTGGTGGAGGTAGATAACCAATACCAGCCTTCCAAAAATACCTTATTCTAAGATAGCGGAGTTAGTAAACAACCACTTATCTTCTAGACGGCGGAAGTAGGAAACCACCACCGTAAATAACTTAAATATTCCTAAGCTCTTAAAGTTTGCGGAGGTAGGAAACCACCACGAATCTTCCAAAATAATCTAAATTAAAGCTGCGGAGGTAGGAAACCACCACTGTGTATAAACTTGAAACTCGTGAGCTTGCAAATCCTAGGAGTTCCTTCACTGTTGAATAAGGCGTCAACAAGCTACTATGCCTATCTCTACCCATTTTGAGAATTTGTCTACAAAAACCAATGCCATCGTATTTCCATGCTTCGATCGAGGAAATGGTCCAAGGAAATCTGCGCAAACGGTAGCAAAAGGTTCATAAGAAATCTGCGTGTGCATCTTACCTGCAGCTAGGCTTGTAGACTTGGCATTGTTGTACGTATTTTCTTACGTCTCTGAACATTCCAGGCCAGTAGTACCTCATCATTGCCCGCGCGATGGATTTCCTTATACCCATGTGTCCTGCACTCGGTGCGTCGTGTACCTCGTTGAGCACTCTTTTCCTCTCCGATGTCGGCACGCATAGCTTCCACGGTACCACTTCCTCGCCATCCATTTCACCTCCAATTCTTCTATACAATCGTCCTTCCTCTATCACGTAATCTGGAACTTATCCGGCTCTTTTGTTGCCTCGGCTATTTTTGCGGTGTGCCATTTACATGTGATGTTACCCTCCTGTATACTACCCAACTGTTCCTCCTGCGGCTGCCTCGATAGTGCGTCTGTGACCACGTTCATTTTGCCTTTTGTATGTAGAATGAATACTGTTGTAGTTCGAGCCCATCTCGCGATCCGACCATTTTAACTCCAAGTGATCAGTGATTACTGTAAAATTGTAGCCTTCGAGATATGGCCTCATCTTCCTAGTAGCCCAAACCATGGCTAGACACTCCTTCTCCGTTGCCGAGTAGTTTGTTTCGGCTTTATTCAGCCGGCGCCTCGCGTATGCTATCACTCGCTCTTCGTCGGGCAACCCTTGAGTGAGAACTGCACCAAGGCCGTAATCGCTCGCGTCTGTTTGTAACCGGAACCTCTTTGTAAAATCTGGGCATGCCAATGCTGGTGCTTGTATGAGTGCGCTTTTCAACGCTTCGAATGCCACCTGCTGTTCTTCGCCCCATTTCCACCTCGTTTCTTTCTTTAGCATTGCTGTTAGCATGTGTGCAACTCGTGAAAAGTCCGGTACGAACCTTCGGTACCACGAAACTACTCCTAGGAATCGCCTTAACTCTCGTATGTTCTGTGGTGGCGTTAGCTCCTTGATGGCAGCGATTTTTTCTGGGTCCGTGTGGATACCTTCTTCACTGACCACGTGACCTAAATATTTTAAACTTTTCTTAAAGAACTCACATTTCTCCGGGTTTATTTTCAAATTGGCTCGTCTCAATCTTTCAAAAATTTCTCTCAGGTGGGTGATATGATCTTCTAGTGTCGTGCTGGTGATGATTATGTCGTCTAGGTAGGCAAACGCGTGTGGTTCCAATTCTGGGCCAAGGACTCGATCGAGCGCTCTCTGAAATGTGGCTGGGGCAGAGTGTAATCCGAACGGCATCACTTTCCACTGGTACAATCCTCGTCCGGGCACCGTAAATACTGTGAACTGCTTACTACTTTCTTCCATCGGGATTTGCCAATAACCGTTTTTGAGGCTGCTTATAAACCGCGCGCTGCGTAATCTGTCTAAAATGTGTTGTATTCGGGGTAATGTGTAGGCATCTGGTACTGAGCGAGCATTGAGTTGTCGGTAGTCGACGCAGAGTCTCCATTTGCCGTTCTTCTTTGGGACCAGAACTATCGGCGCGCTGTGTGGGCTACGGGATGGCTCGATGCAACCTTTCTCGATTAGCTCTATCTCCTTGTTTATTATCTCTTGCATCTTTGGAAAATATCGTTGTTTTATTGGCCGATCTTGTGGGTGGCCACGTTCGACAAGCCGGACATCTCTCGAAAATCTGTAACTCGTGCTTAAGAAAGTTACTCACCGCTTCGTCCGTGCTCTCATCTGCTAGTGGGGCTTCTTGCTCACGCCTCACTGTCTCCTTGCCGCTTTTGTTCTTCTCCCGGTCTACCATGGTCGTACATGTCACTGCGGTCTGTTTCTTACCATCCACTTGTAATACTAACGTCTCTCCGCCACGCTGTCCACTAGCCCAAGCAAAACTAACAACTCGCTCGTATGCTGTTCGCCTAATTGTATCTCTGCCTCCACCGCCTTGACTATCCTCTGTGCTCTGCCATCACCCATTACCACCCGTGTCTCCACTTGATTGAATCTGCGCGCGTACAACATCGATGCTACCTGTTCATTCACGAAGGTCCTTGTCGCCCCCGTATCGATTGATGCCATCATCTCGTGTGATTGCAGCCAAGATTCACCCTTGGGTCTGCCTAAATACGTTTGTCATGCACGAGGATTTGTTGTTGGAGACACCACCCCTCGTTCTGAATGGGGTCTCTGCCGTCAACACGCCTGGCCGGCCACACTGCCAACAAAATTCACGGCGCTCTTTGCGGCATCCATACGCAAAATGCCCGCTCTTCCCGCATCTCCTGCACGGGCTTCTGGGGTCTATGGTCGCTTTCTGTGGTCTATGCGTGCTACTTTGTGCACCTGTGGTATCCTGCCTTTGGTGTTCCTTCTCTCGCTCGCCCGCTTGCATATACTGATATCTTTCATCCGGCCTTCGTGATAAAAATGGTTTGGCTGTTGGTCGGAGTGGTTCCTTTTCTGGCGTAATGTTGTCGTAGTCCTCGACCAGGCTCACACATCCTTCCAGGGTAGTAAATTCACTCCTCTTGACGTAAAGCTGGTACTCTCGCCAGGAATTTCTGTACATCCCATCCATCTTCTTCTCGTAGGTGTAGTCGGCGTGCCGCATCAACCCCTGTCGTCATTCAAATTTTCAAAATAGCGTGAGCTTAGAAAGAACTTTAAGAAGTCCCTTTTAAAGGCTTCCCACTCCTGCCAGTGCCTGTTGTTATTGCGATACCATACGAGTGCCTTGTCCTTCAAGAGCTCCGGTAGCGCTTTTGAGATGGAGTCGCGACCAACTTCATAACTGTCGGCCAGCTCCTCCACCCGTTCGATAAAAGATAGCGGGTCCTTGCCGCCGTGATACTTTAGACCCCACTTACGTACTCGGTCCATTATATTTGCGTGTGATGCTGGTTGATACACCAGATATGGTTGTTGCTGTGTGGCTACCTCGTGCTTGTGTGTCTCGACCGGGTTCTTCTCCTCGACTGTTTTATTCGCGGCTGAAACGCCACTGCCACCTGGTAACACGAGGTGTTCGCCCGGTCTTGGAGTTGTTGGTCTTGGATGCTGGAGTGCCAGCTCGTTGAAGCGAGCCTCGAGATCTGAATCGCTATCTTTGGATTGGATGAAGCCCGCCAAGCGCTTCCGTATCTCCTCCACCGTCCCACTGCTCTCCAGCTCCAACTCTACTGCGTATTTCACCAGATCTTCCCGGCTGAGGTAATATACCCACGTTTCTCTCGCCATGGTGCCTCTTGTTGATTCCAGTATCTTTGCTTATTCACGTAATTGTTGGTTTTCTCTGTATGTTCACCGCTGAATCCTTTGTTATTGTCCTCGTATGCTTTAATTATTTGTGACCTCGTATTTTAGAGTCCCTCCTCGGGCGCCATTTGTGACGGACTTTTACTTTATGCCGGGGTTAGAGAGATCCCTAACGTCTCCTTTTAAAGAAAAACCCCTGGTTTTTGGTTTAAAAATATAAAAATTCAGTTTATTAGTTAATTAAATGCAAATGCTACGCTTATAGTTAATTTCAAGCTACCTTGAAGGTGGTGAAGGTAGATAACCACTACCAGCCTTCCAAAACCACCACCGTAAATAACTTAAATATTCCGAAGCTCTTAAAGATTGCGGAGGTAGGAAACCACCACGAATCTTCCAAAATAATGTAAAGTAAAAGCTGCGGAGGTAGGAAACCACCACTGTGTATAAACTTGAAACTTGTGAGCTTGCAAATCCTAGGAGTTCCTTCACTGTTGAATAAGGCGTCAACAAGCTACTATGCCTATCTGTACCCATTTTGAGAATTTGTCTACAAAAACCAATGCCATCGTATTTCCATGCTTCGATCGAGGAAGTGGTCCAACGAAATCTGCGCAAACGGTAGCAAAAGATTCATAAGAAATCTGCGTGTGCATCTTACCTGCAGCTGGGCTTGTAGACTTGGCAGGCGTGGCATTGTTGTACGTATTTTCTTACGTCTCTGAACATTCCAGGCCAGTAGTACCTCATCATTGCACGCGCGATGGATTTCCTTATACCCATGTGTCCTGCACTCGGTGTGTCGTGTACCTCGTTGAGTACTCTTTTCCTCTCCGATGTCGGCACGCATAGCTTCCACGGTACCGAATCCTCGCCATCCATTTGACCTCCAATTCTTCTATACAAGCGTCCTTCCTCTATCACCTAATCTGGAACTTCTCCGGCCCTTTGGTTACTTCGGCTATTTTTGCGGTCTGCCATTTACATGTGATATTACCCTCTCATATACTACCCAACTGTTCCTCCTGCGGCTGTCTCGATAGTGCGTCTGCCTTTTCTGTACTGTATGTCGAATGAATACTGTTGTAGTTCGAGCGCCCATCTCGCGATCCGACCCGATGGACATTCGATCGCATTCAACCATTTTAACGCCAAGTGATCAGTGATTACTGTAAAATTGTAGCCTTCGAGATATGGCCTCATCTTCCTAGTAGCCCAATCGATGGCTAGACACTCCTCCTCCGTTGTCGAGTAATTTGTTTCGGCTTTATTCAGCCGGCGGCTCGCGTATGTTATCACCCGCTCTTCGTCGGCCAGCCCTTGAGTGAGAACTGCACCAAGGCCGTAATCGCTCGCGTCTGTTTATAACCGGAACCTCTTTGTAAAATCTGGGCATGCCAATGCTGGTGCTTGTATGAGTGCGCTTTTCAACGCTTCGAATGCCACCTGCTGTTCTTCGCCCCATTTCCACCTCGTTTCTTTCTTTAGCATTGCTGTTAGCTTGTGTGCAACTCGTGAAAAGTCCGGTACGAACCTTCGGTACCACGAAACAACTCCTAGGAATCGCCTTAGCTCTCGTATGTTCTGTGGTGGCGTTAGCTCCTTACTGGTGGCGTTAGCTCCTTACTGACCACGTGACCCAAATATTTTAAACTTTTCTTAAAGAACTCACATTTCTCCGGGTTTATTTTCAAATTGGCTCGTCTCAATCTTTCAAAAATTTCTTTCAGGTGGGTGATATGCTCTTCTAGTGTCGTGCTGGTGATGATTATGCCGTCTAGGTAGGCAAACGCGTGTGGTTCCAATTCTGGGCCAATGACTCGATCGAGTGCTCTCTGAAATGTGGCTGGGGCACCGTAAATGCTGTGAACTGTTTACTACTTACTTTCTTCCATCGGGATTTGCCAATAACAGTTTTTGAGATCCAGGCTGCTTATAAACCGTGCGCTGCGTAATCTGTCTAAAATGTGTTGTATTCGGGGTAATGTGTAGGCATCTGGTACTGAGCGAGCATTGAGTTGTCGGTAGTCGACGCAGAGTCTCCATTTGCCGTTCTTCTTTCGGACCAGAACTATCGGCGCGCTGTGTGGGCAACGGGATTGCTCGATGCAACCATTCTCTATGAGCTCGTCTATCTCCTTGTTTATTATCTCTTGCATTTCCGTTCTTTGGTAAATATCGTTGTTTTATTGGCCGATCATCGTGCACTACTATCTTGTGGGTGGCCACGTTCGACAAGCCGGACATCTCTTCGAAAATCTGTAACTCGTGTTTAAGAAAGTTACTTACCACCCCGTCCGTGCTCTCCTCTGCTAGTGGAGCTTCTTGCTCACTCCTCACTGTCTCCTTGCCGCTTTTGTTCTCCTCCCGGTCTACCGTGGTCGTACATGTCATTGCGGTCTGTTTCTTACCATCCACTTGTAATACTAACGTCTCTCCGCCACACTTTAGCTCCAGCCACGACTTTGCCAGATAGTCTGTGCCAATCACCACGCTGTCCACTAGCCCAGGGAAAACTAACAACTCGCTCGCATGCTTTTCTTCGCCTAATTGTATCTCTGCCTCCACCGCCTTGATTATCCTCTGTGCTCTGCCATCACCCATTACCACCCGTGTCTGCACTTTCATGAATCTGTGCGCGTCCAACATCGATGCTATCGAAATACGTTTGTCATGCACGAGGATTAGTTGTTGGAGACACCTCCCCTCGTTCTTAATGGCCATTTCCCGACTGTCTTCTACAGCAGTCACGCGTCAACACGCCTGGCCGGCCACACTGCCCACAAAATTCACGGCGCTCGTTGCGGCATCCATACCCAAAATGCCCGCTCTCCCCGCATCTCCTGCACGCGCTACTGGGGTTTATGGTCGCTTGCTGTGGTCTATTCGTGCTACTTTGTGCACCCGTGGTATCCTGCATTTAGTGTTCCTTCTCTCGCTAACCCGCTTGCATATACTGATATCTTTCATCCGGCCTTCGTGGTAAAAATGGTTTGGCTGTTGCTCGGAGTGGTTCCTTTTCTGGCGTAATGTTGTCGTAGTCCTCGACCAGGCTCAGAAATCCTTCCGGGCTAGTAAATTCACTCCTCTTGACGTAAAGCTGGTACTCTCGCCGGGAATTTCTGTACATCCCGTCCATCTTCTTCTCGTCGGTGTAGTCGGCGTGCCGCATCAGCCCCTGTAGAGATAAGCCGTAGTCTTTAAATGCCTCACCTGGTCGCTGGACTCGCTGCCGTATTTCGTCATCCAAATTTTCAAAATAGCGTGAGCTTAGAAAGAACGTTAAGGAGTCCCTTTTAAAGGCTTCCCACCCCTGTCAGTGCCTGTTGTTATTGCGATACCATACGAGTGCCTTGTCCTTCAAGAGCTCCGGTAGCGCCTTTGGGATGGAATCGCGACCAACTTCATAACTGTCGGCCAGCTCCTCCACCCGTTGCCGCCGTGATACTTTAGGCCCCACTTACGTACTCGGTCCATTATATTTGGCTGTGATGCTGGTTGGTACACCAGATATGGTTGTTGCTGTGTGGCTACCTCGTGCTTGTGTGTCTCGACCGGGTTCTTCTCCTCGACTGTTTTATTCGCGGCTGAAAATGAACTCCGAAAAAGCGCGTTTAAAGCCGGACAGTTGCAGCACCTACAGCATCATGGGTAGGGCACACCTAGCTTTTCTGCGTGCCTACCAATAAGGCAGTGCCCAGTTAAAACATATATTAATATGGAATGTCTCTAGATCTTTTGTGATCCCATTTTGGCCAGGTTTGTTTGGATGTCCGGCAATCTGGGGATTGTTGCCACCTTTCTTTGGCTTGACGGAGTGTGGCAAACGGCAAACCTAAGCGCTCTTTACCCGAAGAACCCGCTTGGTCGTGCCCTGCCTGGCAAGTTCGTCTGACTTACAATTTCCCTCAATGTCCCTGTGTCCCATCTCTTGAAGAGATCGACGACAGCTGAGCGTCAATTCAGAGTTAATCGAATAAGAGCCAAGCGCTTTGATGGCCCCTGGCTGTCGCTTAAAGTAACGATATCCTCGCCGATAGCACCTTTACTTGTCCAAATCGCGGCATCCAAGATTGCTGAAACTTCATCCTGGAAGACGCTGCAATTATCAGGTAGTCTGAAGAAGAGCTCAATTTCCAGATCTCTTTAATAAACCCCTCCTCCAACTCTGCCGTCTAGCTTCGAGCCGTCAGTGTAAACAGAGATTCCGCCATTAGTAGCGGGACATCGATCCATCCTCTCCCATTCCTCCCTGCTGGGAATGTTCGTTCTGAAAGAGCTGTCTCCGACTGTTGTGGCCGCACATCGATCTGTGCTCAGAGGGAGAAAACTGTAAGATCCCAAAATACTGGAGTGTCCAGTTGTTTCCCTTAGGTTCAGAGCCGCTGTTGCCCGGTACGCTTCCAGATCGAGTGGCAAAATGCCTAGAATGACCTGGAGAGCTTCGTTGGGCGTTGTTCTTAGCGCGCCGCTAAGAAAATTTAATAAATATTATTTACTTATTAAGTTTTAAGTACATTTTTCTTGTTAATTAGCACAATTGTTACAATTTCAAACGGTTACAGTATAGGCATTGCAAATCGAGCGATTTCATTCAGAACATTGCTTTCTAGTCTTACGGCGTTTTTTATTTGGAGAAATAAGGCACATTGCACAGTTTCCAATAACTGCCAAACGGCCGGTTTCATATCTGTTGCGCTTCACAGGAGCAGCTATTTCGTCATTTATTAGCTGACTTAACAAGGCTTCTATCCCAATTCTTGTTGCAAAGTTTTATATACATTTGGAATTCGCAATCTCTTTTCCACTTCGGAGGTTGCTAATTCTCTTCCAAGCTGTTTGAGGAAGCCTCGTCGAGAATTCGTGGCTTTCATCAAAGCCGGATTGTTTTTCTTCAAACATATAAACGCCGCAAGTGCTGTAAGGTCAATAATGTTGTAAAAAAAGCCACTGGCCATCTTTGCGTTCTTCGTTTGCATGTGTAAGTACCCAGCATCCAAACTGGGATGAAAACATTTCTCTTGATTTATTTGCCTTCATTTCCAGTGGAATGTATGTAGTAGTGTATTTATATTTAAAATTTCGCAATTATTTATAAAAAAAAATAACAGATTTCATGGCCTTCTTTTTGATTTTATATTTCATCGGGGCATCCTCCCATTGGTCAATTTAAATTTCTTTAGCTATTTGCCATGGCCTAATATCTTTTTGTTTGAAAAAAAATTTCAAAATTTATATTTTATTGATAGCCTAATAAACTTTTGGCTTACTTACATAATTCAAACGCTTAACAGCCTTACCTAATATAAACGCACGGACTCCGGTTTCGGTCAAAAATGTCTCATGCACATGCAACTTGTATGGGAGCAACCGAATTCGATCGCACGGCCTAAAAACCTAACTTGATTTCCAGTTTTTGTTCTGCGTGACATTGCGATTTGACGTTTCTACACAGGCAAAGATACAAACGCACGCACATTTATTTTGGTTACAAGGAAATAAAAGTCGTGCATGTACGTGCGGTAAACGCACGGAGTGCGCTTATATTAGGTTAGGCTGTAAGTAAACATGTAGGTATGAATAATTGTTGATTATCTTACAGAGAGCAGTAAAACGAAACAAATTCATGGAGAAATTGGCTGAGGAAGTTTTAGTTAGGTCTATTCTTCCAATTCGTATTTTTTAAGGCCTATCGGATGCATTATGACTATGTATATTGCTTAATTCAAGTCGATATGTACCGAGGTACCACGGGTGTACACTAGTGTAAGTTTTTTTCTGTGAACACACAACGGTTAAGTGGCGTTACTAAAATAAAAGAGCTACGCCAAGCTGGGGTCATAATTTTTTGAATTTTTTGTATGTCCAACATGTAGTTTTTTAACTAATTACGCGATTCACAACCTCTAGTATTTCGTGCTATTTGTCTATTTTTCAAAAAATGTATATTGGAAACCATGGAAACATACGACACCGCTTGTGTATTGCCCTAATAATTTGGAAATATGACCTATTGTTTGAAATAGGCAATTTTATACGGCATCCCATGGGATTTTTGAAGTTAACTTCTTAGGCGGCGATATGAAGTTTTGATTGAGAGTAAAATTTGAGAAAATGGATGACGATGAAACGGAAGTTATGGCACGGAAATAGAAATTGCAGCCGGCTATCAGGCGTATGTTGCAGAACCGATTTGGATAAAATTTGGCATTATAGATAGCATGATTCATTCTAAGATCATATACGTGGGTGTTGCCACTTGGGGCAGTTCACAGGGTTGCCACTTATATAATTTTTTTTTTTAATATTGAGCAAGATATGCCAATATTGGTATCAAATGAAAGGTATTTTCGACCGTATTCCAAATATGTAAATCTCAAGCAGGGTTGCCACCTAACCGCATTTTATATATTTTTCTCTATATCTCGGATTTGGATAAAGTTTGACATTATAGATAGTATGATTCATTCTAAGATTATGTGCGTGGGTGTTGCCACTTGGGGCGGTTTACAGGGTTGCCACCTATCACAATTTTTTTAAATATTGAGCAAGATATGCCAATATTAGTATCAAATGAAAGGTATTTTCGACCGTAGCAGGGTTGCCACCTAACCGCATTTTATTTATTTTTATTTATATCTCGGGAACCGCTCGACCGATGTGGATAAAGTTTGTCATTATAGATAGTACTAGCTGACCCCGCAGACTTCGTTCTGCGCAAAATAGATTTTTGTTACATTCATTTCCATAATTGACGATTATACCTATATTTTCTTTATTCGAAAAAAATCATTTTGTGTGGTGCCACTTCCCCTTTTCCTACTACTCGATCATTTCTTGTATCTGCGACGCAAATTTGTAGAGATATTTAGCCTAAAAGATTAATAAGTCCCTGACATGAACCCTTTCAAAGGAACTCAGCTTAAAAATTAAGTATGTATTGGTGCCAATAACTCGATTTTTTTCGTGAAAAGTTATGTTTCATGGGAAGAGCCACGTTTATACCAATATCGTACAAACACCTTCCAGGGTCGCACTTGGTCTACATTTTGGTCGGTATTTGGGAAAGGGGTTCGGACATGGGACTTAGAAGCACTCCCTGTCATACCCATATCGTACAAACACTCTCTAAGACCACAAATCTTCAACAGAGAAAGTTCAAGAAAGAACTTTTACAGAGTAGCCGTACCGTCGAATACAGTTGTCGTATGTAGCAAAACTTGATATCTAAGGAGGCGCTTTTGAATTTTTAAATTCGTAAGTAGCGATGTATAGATTATGGAAAATTGTGAAATTTAGACGTCTCAGCTTTCTTAATTTTACGGCAAAAAAGAAAATGGTTTTAAACAGTTTTTTTTATAAAACTTTTACAGGGAAGGTAAAAGAAATCACTTTTTACAGAAAAGAAATAGGTTAAGCCGTTAAGGAAGGCATCACAGACTATCGAAGGACATCTAGTTTTTATATATATATTACCTATTTCCTATAGAAAATTGTGAAATTTAGACGTCTCAGCTTTCTTCATTTTTCGGCTTAAAAACAAAATGTTTTTAATCGGTTTTTTTTTTTATAAACCCTCTACAGAGAAGGTCCAAGAAAGTAAATTACACAGAATAGAAATCGGTTCAGCCGTTTAGACAGCCGCCGCGGTCATACAGAGTACATTTCATTTTTATATATATAGATTACCTATACCTATTTCCTATAGGAAATTGTGAAATTTAGACGTCTCAGCTTTCTTCATTTTTCAGCAACAAAACTAAAGGTTTTTAATCGTTTTTTTTTTATAAACCTGCTACAGAAGAGGTCCATGAAAGTACATTTTACAGAATAGAAATCGGTTCAGTCGTTTAGACAGCCGTCGCGGTCATACAGAGTACATTTCATTTATATATATATATATAGATTACCTATTTCCTATAGAAAATTGTGAAATTTAGACGTCTCAGCTTTCTTCATTTTTCGACTTAAAAACAAAAGGTTTTTAATCGGTTTTTTTTTATAAACCTGCTACAGAGAAGGTCCAAGAAAGTAAATTACGCAGAAAAGAAATCGGTTCAGCCGTTTAGACAGCCGCCGCGGTCATACAGAGTACATTTAATTTTTATATATATAGATGATTCATTCTAAGATTATATGCGTGGGTGTTGCCACATGGGGCGGTTCACAGGGTTGCCACCTATCTCAATTTTTTTAAATATTCTGCTAGATATGCCAATATGGGTATCAAATGAAAGGTATTTTCGACCTATTCCAAATATGTAAATCTCAAGCAGGCTTGCCACCTAACCGCATTTTATTTATTTTTATCTATATCTCGGGAACCGCTCGACCGATTTGGATAAAGTTTCGCATTCTAGATAGCATGATTCATTCTAAGATTGTATACTTGGGTGTTTCCATTTGAGGCTGTTCACAGGGTTGCCACCTATCTAAATTTTTTTAAAATATTGTGCAATATGTGCCAATATGGGTATAAATTAAAGGTATTTTCATTCTAAGATCATGTACGTGAGTGTTGCCACTTGGGCAGTTCACAGGGTTGTCACTTATCTCATTTGTTTTAAATATTGAGCAAGATATGCGAATATTGGTATCAAATGAAAGGTATTTTCGACCCTATTCCAAATATGGAAATCTCATGCAGGCTTGTCATTTAGGGTTGCCACCTAACCGCATTTTATATATTTTTCTCTATATCTCGGAAACCGCTCAACCGATTTGGATAAAATTTGGCATAATAGATAGTATGATTCATTCTAAGATTATATGCGTGGATGTTGCCACTTGGGGCAGTTCACATGGTTGTCACTTATCTCATTTTTTTTTAAATATTGAGCAAGATATGCCAATATTAATATCAAATGAAAGGTATTTTCGACCGTATTCGAAATATGTAAATCTCAAGCAGGGTTGCCACCTAACGGCATTTTATATATTTTTCTCTATATCTCGGGAACCGCTTGACCGATGTGGATAAAGTTTGCCATTATAGATATTATGATTTATTCTAAGATTGCATGCGTGGGAGTTGCCACTTGGGGCGGATCACAGGGTTGCCACTTATCTCAATTTTTTTTTTTAAATATAGAGCAAGATATGCCAATATGGGTATCAAATGAAAGGTATTTTCGACCGTATTCCATATACGTAAATCTCAAGCAGGGTTGCCACCTAACCGCATTTTATTTATTTTTATTAATATCTCGGGAACCGCTTGACCGATGTGGATAAACTTTGGCATTATAGATAGTATGATCTATAGATGATAGAGGGTTGCCAAATGTCTAATTTTTTTTTTTAAATATTGAGCAAAATATGCCAATATGGGTATCAAATGAAAGGTATTTTCGACCCTATTTCAAATATGGAAATCTCAAGTAGGGTTGCCACCTAGGATGACGAAGAAACGGAAGTTATGGCACGGAAATAGAAATTGTAGCCGACTTTCAGGCGTATGTTGCAGACTTTTTGAGGCTGTTCACAGGGTTGCCACCTATCTCAATTTTTTTAAAAATATTGTGCAGTATATGCCAATATGGGTATCAAATGAAAGGTATTTTCAGTCGCATTTCAAACATGACAATTTCCATCAGGGTTGCCAGCTAGGGTTGCCCCAAGCCGTATTTTATTTATTTTTCCTTATATCTCGGGATTCAACTTTCTATCTTTCTATCTATCTATTTCTACCGACGCACAGTGTAACTTTTGTCATTTTTAGGATGCCAAAATTAATAACAGCCAAACCAAAGGAGCAATTCATTTGAAATTTTGTAGTGTGGCTTCAGATACCTAAGTCTGATTCTAGATAAAAAATGGGCGTGATCCGCCCACTTTTTCTCCTTGCCCCCATATAAGGTGAAATTTCACATAATCACATATTCTAATTTAAAAGTATTTTCCAGTGCCAATATAAATAAAAGTTGTTTAGATTTCTTAACGTTACCTTAGAGGCTTTTAATTTATATTTAAAAAATTCTATTTTCAAAGTCAAACACAACATAGGTATATATATTTGTACTTATAAATAAAAAGTAATACTATAACTGGTATAAATTTAGTCGGAGTCAATATCATCGACATGCTCTGGCTCAGATAATAAACCAATAACTTCACTCGTCAATACTCGCCGCTTTGACCTAGGGGTTTTCCGCAAACTGTTTATAACCGGGTCTGACGATATCAGCAATCTGTGCAGCAAATTCAAGTTACTACAAATCCTTGACTTTTTTCTGGTGAAAAGTTCGCGATAGTTTCGTGCATCTTTGTTTCTGGACTCTTGAGCTTCTTCCGAAAGTTGACCAATAGGAAGAATAGCAGACACGATTATACTGGTTCCATGAAACAGAATTTTATGTACGCTCACTGGCATATTGAACCAAGCATATTCCGATAAATATAGTTCCCTTGTCTCGGTCACATAATGGTCAAAAGCTTCAGAATTTATTTGAAACCCACATCCTATGCATGAAAGTATTGTATGAAACCTTCTCAAAAGATTGATGTTTATGCCGGTTATGTCTGATGTTATTTCAGGATATCCAAAGAATCTTCTCGCAGTGTTGCCATCATTTGTGTTGCCGGTTTTTTGCTTTGGCATATCAATCAAAAGGCCAACTTCTTTCCTGAATCTGTTTTGGATATGTTCTTTCTTCTTGTTCATCTTTTCCTTATTTTCTTCGCCCCGCACACACCAGGTCTTCATTTCCATTGGATAAGCGATGTGTAGCATACATTCCATGCATCGTATCCAAGAATGTAAAGGGGAAATTCCGAAAGCGAGCATGCTTTCGTCAACATTTCGCTCTGACAGGGCTCGCATATTGTTCATATCTTTTGGAGAAGCCCCACATATGTAGCACTTTTGCGATGATGTATATGCCGACAGAGCGTTGCAAACTTTGCCATCAATCATGCACAACACAAACGTTGATTTCACTAGTAAGTTCAGGTTATCTGTTTGAATTGTTGTAGGACGAAGACTGGAAATTTGGTCTTTGACAGACTGCACCTCCTTTGAAATGACATCTCGTGTTTCTTTTGTAAAAACAAATTTTATCGGTCGGCAGTATCTCGTGGAAGATGGAGCAGGATTACTCCAAACTATAACCTTTCGTTCGTCAACCATTGTATACAATTGAAGGAGTACTAGTGAAATGAAAAACATACTAGTGTCCGATTGGTTTTCCTCCGAAAATTGTTGTTTGTAACAGCTTTGCTCAGTTCCATCACATCCCCATTTTATAATTGCATTTAGTTCTTTAACTTCAGGAATAGAAAGCAATACCTCTTTTTGTGCAAGACACAATCTTCTTATGCTGTGATCAGTTAGGGATTGCAATTCAATTTCTGTATAGGTTTCCGTTACGGTTATTTTTTCTGGATAGCATAAATCCTTTGATTCTTTTAAACAGTTATATGAAGGATATATTTTTCTGTTAACTTCTGAAGTGTGCTGTCGGATCAGGGAGTATTTATGTGTTGAAAGATTTGAGTCAACTATCATCGCGATTGCTTGATTTGGTGACAAACTTTTCTTATTTTTTTCCGATATTCGGGACTTCTTGATTGCAGTGCCTCTTGATGCCATCCATATTTTCTGATAACCATTCAGAGTTTTGCTTAATAAATCTACTTGTAGATCGAAGACAACGTTCCCATCTCTTACGAATATTATAAGTTAGCTGGATGATGTATTTTTCTAATTTTGAATGATCCACATCTCTCCCAATTATACTCAAAATATGGTTTAGTATGGCTTTGTTCTTTTCTCCATTTTCGCTTTTTAGCCAAACTTCAAAGAGTGCATTTCGTGAAATAGCCATAACTAGTTGATGATATAGGAAAACTTGGTACAGTGCAGTTGGGTTTACTTCAATGCAGTCCGTCTTTGGTATGATTCATTTTTAGCTATGTTCTCTATTTGTATAGTCTTAGCCCAAGCATAGAATATGAAACTGGGTTTTTACTGGAAAATAATACCTGCTAATGCTTAACAAAACTATACTTACCCATTTCTTTGTTTCAACGATCTACCGAAGATCTCAAACTCCGAGCGAGCTTTAGGTACGCGTTTATATGATGTATACATACATATGTATATTCCCGAAGCACTAAATTGCTTAGAAGTATCACCCATAATAGACGACCTGCAGGCAGGCGTGCATACATAACATAAGTTGATGGGATAAGTACACAACTCGTTAACTATGGGAAAACTGTTGGAAAACCCATATGACAAACAATGAAGGGTATTCAGTGCACAAGGTTCCTTTTTCTGTGTTTTACCATTTCAGGTATAACTGTCTTTTTTTGGGATGTAGTGTTGTAGACTCGAATTGAGGACATTCCATTGCTAGGTCACTGTGCATTCATTCGTGAGCGCGGGCATAGAGACCTTAAGTAGGCGATTACAAAGGAAAACCGCAAAATTTCGCAATGGTTTTTTTTTTTTATCTGAAACTGTATGAAATTCCCTTTAATGTGTATGTATTCGTTCAATCAAATTGGGCCAAATCATGTAAGTTTTATTCTATTGAAAATGAAAATTTTTTTAAGCTTACCCAATTTTTAGTGGCTGTCTAAACAAACAAAAAAAATATTTAAAAAAATGCCTACGTGCCTAAAACTTACCAATGCTGTTATAATTTACCCTAGTATAACAAATCAAATAGTATCAAGTCAAAACAGCTATCCAAAAATCCGCCACGTGGCCACAAATTTAGTCAAAAATTTTGGTCCGTGAAATGATTTTTACACTGGTTTCAGTTATCCAAGTTTCATAATGCTTATCATGGTGATCGTGGGGGTTTTACTTTACTTTGTGTACATTTTTTTAACAGTTGGTTATTTATCTGTTGCATGCCAAAAAGTTTTTGAGATTGGAGAACATTGCTTTTTGGACTTTTGGCATCCTAAAAGTGAAAAAAGTTACACTGTGCGACGATGCTGTAGGAGTTGTAAGGATGATGAGGAGGAAGAAACGGTGGAGCACCTCATCTGCAACTGCCCGGCTTTAAGTGGCGCGAGAATGCGCTTTTTGGGAGTTCCCTGCCTGGTCAGCCTACGCCAGGTCACGGAGCTGGACATAAAGGACCTGATGGCCTTCATCAAGTCATCTAAATGTTTCGAGGAGGAGTAACGGTGTCGGTATAGGAAAGTCAGTCCCGGGATTCTTCTATGCGGAGAATTCCGTTAATACCGGGATTTTCCATATGGCAGGGTCCCGGAACTGACTTTTCTAGTGTTGGTGGTATCACAACGGGCCTTTTAATACTGGCCTAGGTGTGCCTCTGCGGCAGCCACTTGAACCTAACCTAACCTATATCTCGGGAACCGCTTTGCCGGAAATAAGATATTGTGAATCTAAACCATTCTGGAATAAATCTTATTCATATTTCGTTATTTCTGAACTTAAGAAGTTAACTTCTTTCACGTGTACTGGCTACACGCGGTTTTATTTTTAAATGTTTTTCAAAAACACTTAATATGAGGGGAGGTACGGCCAACTTTTTTGCGTTAAAATAACAGGGCGAGACTTATGTCGTGCCTAAGATGTTTATAGACCGAAAAAACCAAAAAAAATTTAACAGAATAACATTTCAATAGTTTTTTTCGGCCTAACAACATCTACGGTACGATATAAGCCTCGTCCAGTTGTTTTGATGCAAAAATTTCAACGCACAAGCAAATGTGAAGGAAATATTTCCGATTTGTACTAAATTTTAATTTTGACGGATCTTTTTTAAAGGAAATATGGCGTTTAAGTAGTTTCTATCGAATACATCACTTGTAATGTTGGCCTAACCACCAGATTGCATAAAAATACTGAAAAAGTGAAAAATGGAAATTGATATACTTAAGCAGAAATTTACATTACTTGCACATTATAAACACCACAATAACATACATTAGGGTGATACTAAAAACTAACAATTTTTTTTTGGTAATTAGTTAATAATTGACTGAGAGGGTTAAGTTAAAGAGCTCAATTTTTGCAAAGTTTTCTTACAAGTGCCAACTTTTGAGGGGATAACACCCAAAAAAAAAAATTGTTTTTTTTGCATCACCCTAATAAACATACATAAATAAAAATTTTTGTATGGCCGATCATATCCGATCGGATTTTCCGATCATATCCAAATTTGGAATACTAACTTGAAGTTTTCCATACAATTATCTTGAGAAAATTTTTTTTTTTCGTTCGGACGTTCCAGTTTTTAATACACGTAAATTCGGGAATCCTTCTAACTTGGGGAAAAAATCAGAATCTGTGTTTTGGGGAAAAAAATTTGAATGAAATAAAAAAGGTATGTATGTTTTTTTTTACTACAAAGTTTATTTTCCGTCCGAACGCTTAAAAAAAACACTTATTTTGCATTCACTTGATATATAAAGTAGAATAGTGGAGTAGTTTTCCAGATGTATCTATTATAAGCTACATAGGACCGACTTATGGCTAGATACTTGTAAAAGTAATTTTTTGCCAGGCGCTTTTGTAGAAAATTCGCAGATGTATTTCAAAAGTCATAACTACTCAGCTACAAAAAAAATCATTGATGATAGTAGGAAACAACTAAGTTTTGTCAGAAACGGTGTTCCAATATCTATCAAATCTTGCAAGGTGATATGTGACATACGTGCCTACATGATGGTTGTATAGTTAGGAGCTTTTTCCTAACGAGCGAAATGTAAAACTCAAACCAAATAGGTAAACGGGCTGCGCCATAAAGTAAAAGACGATGCTTCGCAGTAATGGTCAACAATCATCATCATCATTTATTGGCGCTTAACCGCCTAAGCGATTTTGGCCGTTTCGTATCAAAGCACGCCAGTCATTCCTTTTTAGCGATAACGGACGCCAATTGGAAACCCCAAGGGAGTTCAAGTCATCCTCCACCTGTTGTTTCCATCTCAGTCGAGGCCTCCCCCTTCCTCTGCTGCCGAATTCAGGCGACGATAGGAAAACCTTCTGTGCTGGAGCTTCTTTGTCCATTCGCATAACATGGCCCAGCCAGCGGAGTCTTTGGGCTTTAATTCGCTGGACTATAGTCAGATCTGCGTAGAGCTCGTACAGCTCATCGTTAAATTTCCTTCTATACTCGCCGTTGGCATCACGGGAAGGACCATAAATCTTCCGGAGAACTTTTCTCTCAAATACTCCAAGGGCCATCTCATCTTCTCTTGACATTGTCCATGAATCTGAGCCATACATCAGGACAGTTATGATGAGAGACTTATAGAGCGTGATCTTTGTTCTTCGAGAGAGGACTTTACTTCTCAATTGCCTACTCAGTCCAAAGTAGCACTTGTTGGCAAGAGTGATTCTCCGCTGGATTTCTAGACTGATATTATTTTCGGTGTTGATACTGGTTCCCAAATAGACGAAGTCCCTCACAGTTTCAAATTTGTAACTATCAACAGTGACATGGCTGCCAAGGCGCAGGTGCGCCGATTCTTTCTTTGATGACAGCAAATACTTCGTCTTGTCCTCGTTGACCGCAAGACCCACTTTTTTCGCTTCCTTATCCAGTCCAGAGAAGGCAGCGCTTACGGCGCGGTTTTTAAGGCCAATGATATCAATATCATCGGCATACGCCAGCAATTGCACGCTCTTGTAAAAGATTGTACCATTGCGGTTTAGCTCTGCTGCTCGAATTATCTTCTCCAGCATCAGATTGAAGAAATCGCACGAAAGGGAGTCGCCCTGTCTGAAGCCTCGTTTGGTTTCAAATGGCTCAGAGAGGTCCTTCCCGATTCTGACGGAGCTGTTGGTATTGCTCAACGTCATTTGACAAAGCCGTATAAGCTTTGCAGGGAAGTCAAATTCAGACATGGCGGCATACAGGCAACTCCTTTTTACGCTGTCAAAAGCGGCTTTAAAATCGACAAAGAGATGGTGAGTGTCGATTCTCTTATCATGGGTCTTCTCCAGGTTTTGGCGTATCGTGAAAATCTGGTCGATGGTAGACTTACCAGGTCTAAAGCCACACTGATAAGGTCCAATCAGTTTGTCTCCGATGGGCTTCAGCCTTTCACACAACACGCTAGAAAGAACCTTATATGCGATATTAAGAAGACTAATTCCGCGGTAGTTGGTGCGGTTAGCGGGATCGCCTTTCTTGTGGATTGGGCAAAGCACACTTAAATTCCAATCCGGAGGCATGCATTCGTCTGACCATATTCTGCATAAGAGCTGATGCATGCTTTTTACCAGCTCTTCGCCTCCGCGTTTGAACAGCTCGGCGGGTAGTCCGTCTGGACTGATTTAATATAATATTTGAAAATGCATAATAGGTACAAATGACAAATTCACATAGTAGGCTTAGAAACCGGTTATCGCTATGTGTGTAAATATGTATGCATTTTAAATGCATCGCGACAAAGAATGCACAAAAAAACATCGCAATAATACAAGAGAGACAATTAGGCAGAAACGTTAGCTTAAGAATATTAACATGACGTCACATATGTACAAACATGTTTACATATACATATATGGCAAATATACAAAAAATGATGCTGTTATAATATAACTCTCTTGGTAGCTGGTGCATTGACCTATTTTAGATATTCGGTGAACAGCTGTAATAGCAAATGCAGTGGTTCCCAATATGTCCCAATGATGTACAGGTGCCCAATAGTATGGTAGATGAAATGACCCCTAATCTGTGACCAAACATCCCGGGCCCGTTGAAAGAACTTCAAGCAGGTAATATAGCTATTTTGTGTATAGGGCGTCGAATGATTCCTCTTGATGTGCGTATGTCAACAACTCGTACGCATTTATCTTTCCCTGGAATGGCATTGATAATTCGTCCCAATTGCCATCGTTGAGGTGGCACGTTGTCTTCGTGGATAATCACCATTGCATCTTTCGCAATACTGGAGTGGCGAACAATCCATTTTGTACGTGTTTGTAATTCGCTCAAATATTCGCTGGACCAGCGTTTCCAAAAATGTCGCTTTATAGCCGTAATTTCCTCCCATTTTTCTGCGTGACTAACATCCTTTGGTATTGTTCGCTCTGGTAAATTTTTCAAGGCGCTTCCGATTATGAAGTGGCCAGGAGTTAAGGCTTCATAGTCACTTGGGTCGGAAGAGAATTAAGCACGGCTTCTATTTCGACTAATGCCGTCGACAATTCTTCGAAGGTTAGTCTGGCGTTCATCAAGCTGCGATTCAAATGACCCTTAGCAGATTTGACAGCGGCTTCCAAAATACCGCCAAAATGAGGTGCCCTGGGAGGAATAAAATGAAAGTTTATGAAGGCACACAAAAACAGCTATGTACGCCTTGTAGGGGGTTTTACCCCTGATACGAAGATAAATGTTAACAGGTCCACAAAAATCGATACCACAGCGAGCAAACGGGCGTGCTGGTGTTAAACGCTCGACCGGCAGGTTTCCCATCATCTGTTGTAAAAGTTTGGGTTTATAACGAACGCAATGAACACATGATCTGACGATACTTCTTGCTACATCGCGAGCATTAACAATCCAGAATTGTAGGCGAATCAAGCTTACAAGTGCTTTAGGACCTGCGTGATAATTTTTTATGTGCAAATGGCGAACGTATCGCTCAACGAAGCTGCATTTGTTGGGAAGCAAAATAGGATGCCTTTGGCCTTCTGGTAGGTTTGCCAACTCTAGTCGTCCGCCAACCTTCAACAATTCGAATCGTTCGGAAGAAGGTATCGTAGATTGCCATTTGTCGTTGACTCAGTCTGTATAGAGCGGATGTCTGTAGCGAAATGTTGTTGTTGTATATTCCAAACGATGCAAAGCAATGCGTGATGTAATTCCTCAGGGGAGATAGGTTCGTTTGGATTGTACGAGTGATCCTTCCGTAGACTCTTGTAAAAGCGAAACAGCCAAGCAACAAGGCGTATACAGCGAGTTTAAGAACTGCAGTTTTCTACGATTTCAAGTATATAGGTTTGACAATTACCTTGAACGCTGATTTTCTCTTCTCTAAATTTACAAACTTCCATGTCGATTAATTCATCTTTTCGCTTAGGCCACTCTGCTTCGTTGTCGGATAGAAATGAGGGTGCGCTATGCCAAATTGAATTTGCCAGTTCTGCAGCTGTACTTCCACGAGATACAATATCAGCTGGATTGCTGTTTGTTGAAACGTGTCTCCAGAAAGCTCCAGTATTCAGATCTTGTATCTCTGACACTATTGCCAACGAAAGTTGAAAGCTTGGCTGAATGTTGCTTGAGCCAGTGCAACACAATTTGCGAATCTGTCCAAAGATAAACATCAAATTTGTGATTAGAAAAAAGCGATTTTGTTTTTGCATAGACTCTAGCAAGAAGAAGAGCGCCGCATAATTCCAATTTTGGTAATGATTGCTTTTTGATGGGTGCGACTCTCGATTTGGCCGTAAGTAGCTTGACCCGAACAATTCCAGCACTGTCAACGATACGTGTATAAATTCCGCATCCATATGCTCGAATAGATGAATCGCAAAAGCCATGCAACTGTAAAGATATAAAATTAGATGAGAAACAATAGCGTGGAACCTTAATTGATGAAAGTTCAGATAAACTAGCGACAAAATTAAGCCAAGCAAATTGAATATTTTGAGGGACCGATTCGTCCCAGTCCAGTTTCAGCAGCCAAAGTTCCTGAAGAAGGATTTTGGCAGTGATTATTATTGGTGCCAACAGTCCGATTGGATCAAACAGAGACGATGCTATTGAGAGAATAGGCCTTTTCGTTACCCGCCCATTGGGGTTTTGCTTAGGGTCAAAGGAAAATAAAAATAAATCATTAGTTTGATCCCACCTCAGGCCAAGAGTGCTAGTGATAGACGAGTCTAGATTTAAATCCTTTGTGGAACTATCGTTTGTGAGTTGTTGATGGTTGGAATGCCATTTCGCCAATTCCATTCCTCCTAATTTCAAAAGATGTGTTACCTCATTTTTGATGCGTATTAACTCCGTTACTGTATCAGCTCCGCACAGCAAATCGTCAACGTAGAACGATGATTTGATGACCTTAGCACTGTATTCAATTGAAATGTTTGGATATCTTGTTGCTGCGAGCTTCTCCATAAAATATATTGGAATTTACGATGTTCTGGATGCAAAAGTATTTGCCTGTACATTTTAACGACGTCAGCAGTGAGAGCGAAACGATTTAGTCTAAACCGAAGAAGGAGATTTGCGAGTTCACTTTGGAGTGTAGGCCCTACCATTTGAATGTCGTTGAGAGACCTTTGAGTTGTCGTTCGATACGATGCGTCGAAAACTACCCTCAATTTTGTGGTTGTACTGGTTGGTTTGAGAACGCAGTGGTGTGGGATATAATAATGAGGTTCATCGAAATTGGGATTACTTACTAAACTCATGTGACCCAAATGTTCGTACTCTTCCATAAAATCGACATACTGTGTTTTTAATTCTGGAGTTCGTGACAACCGCCGTTCCAGTGAATTGAACCTACGCAATGCCGTTGTGTGTGAGTCCCCTAGGCAACTCGGATCATCTTTGAATGGCAATTTAACGATTACTCTGCCACTATCATTGCGAGCCACTGTGTCTATGTACATGCGTTCGCAGCTTTGTTGTTCACTGGTCCAAACTTTTTGTTTGTGGAGACTTCGTCAATCAGCCACAATCTTTCCAAGTTGGCTTCTATGGACTGATCGCATTCTACGAGATATGTAGTGGGAGATAGGATTTTAGCATTCGTTTGATAGCGGCCTGATACAACCCAACCTAACCCGGTCTTTTGCAACAGTGGTAATTTATCGCCAAGTTTTATCTGACCGACTTCAAGCAAACTAAAGAAGCTCTCTGTGCCTAGAAGCAGATCGACCCTTTTTGATTTGTAGAATTTATCATCTGCCAGCGAAATATTTTGTGGTATATTCCAAGATGAGATATCTATGTCCGGATCTGGCTGGTAGGCAATATGTGGAGTTATACAAAATGAAAGGGGTAGCTCAAAACCGGTAACTTGAGATTTGATGTTTGTATTAGTTAAAAATTTTATGGATGTAGCTGACTTACCAATGCTATGAATTTCGATATTATGTTTCATTCTTGGCAATAAAAATTTTTGCGAAAACTCATCTGTCATTAAATTTACCTGTGAGCAGGAGCCCAACAATGCTCGTCCCAGCCGGTATCCACCCGATGCGTCTCGAACCCAAACCACAGCAGTAGCAAGAATAATTTGATCTGATGTATTGTTTAAAAGGGTGTGCACAGCTGCTTCCCTTGAAGTTGACGATGAAGTTGATGCCGAAGATTCCACTGCAGATCCACGATGAAGAAAACTGTGATGTTGTGGAGAGCAAATCTTGCATTTGTGCGTCGATGTAGACCATGTTTCTTTGCATGGTCGAAACGTTGAACAACAGTTAGTTCCTTGAAACGATCGCAATTGTGAATTTTATTGCTGGCACTTGAGCACATCAAACATGAAGATTTCGAACAAGCAAATGAAAATCCCTTGTGCTGAGGTTTTGGTTTTTGAGCCTTGTTAACATTTTGGTTAACCAAAGTCGACGAATTCGCATTTTCGATGGAGTCCAAGTACTGACAATGCCTCTCTAGAACGGTTGTACAATTTTCCCAAGTTGGGATCGACTTAAAATCAAGTGACTCCTTCCACTTTTTATTTGTGTCGTCATCAGCCTTCTGAAGCACAATGTGTATTAACATAGCTTCAGCTATTTGATTGCCGTTTCCCAATGACTGTAGTGAACCGTATATTGCAGAAGCCTTGTCGACTAAGCTCCTGAGTTGTACACCGTTGGGCTTGGACACTGATGATAGCTCAAAAAGTGACGAAATATTTTCTAAAAATATCAATGTTGGATTGTCATACCTAACTCGAAGTCTTTCCAACGCCTTCGGGTAATTTTCATTTGTGACCTGAAATGCATCAATAGTTTCAAGAGCTGGGCCCTGCAGACAATTCCGCACGTGGTTAAATTTTTCAATATTTGACAAGTTCAATTCACGGTCTATAATTTGCTTAAATGATGTTATAAAATTGCGATAATCTGAATACTTGCCGCTAAAAGATGGAAGTTTGAGTTGAGGAAGCTTAGAATGAGATTGGACAACGCAAGTAGTGTCTAACATAGTAGAGTTGTGATCTTTACTCAGTTGCGACTGAATTGTTAGTTTGGTTGTGATGTAAAGTTCCTCTATGTCGGCGCGACCACCATCTTCACAGTCTAGTTTCTCAATATCAGTTTGTGTTGATAGAAGTTGTTTAAAATATGACTCTAAAATACCCAATCTGCATCGATATTCCGGCACCGAAAGCAACTTACCGCCTGATCGAAGGCTGGCGTCCACGATATTTTTTATGCGCGAAATGTTTTTTTTTTTTAATACTTGCAAGTTGTTGTTTTAACTCCTCGATAGTCATTGCGAATTAGACAAAAATTATTAAATTTAGTTAAATTGTTTAATTGTTAAATGTTTTGTCGAAAAATGAATATACTGCTATGTTACCAGCAACGAATTCCGATGGAAATCTTTGTAGTAGACACCGCAGAAGAAATATAATATAAAGTCGAGTAAAAACTGCAACTTACCAATTATGCAAACGAAATATGTGTTTCGATACGAGTACAATGACTGAGATCAACGACAAGTGGCAAATACCTTCAAATAAATGTATGCTGGGTGAATAGAGTGAACTGCTAGAGCGCACATATAACGGCAACAACATATAGACGAGACGACGAATATATTTCAGCAAAAGTAGACTATGACGTAGACAGTGACGTAGACAAATCAGAAAACGGTTATGGGAGCAGCGGCGACAACGAATTGATATATCGCTCACTGATTCTTCTTCAAGTAATAAAGCTTTTGTATCAGTTGATTGCTGAATATTATAATATTTGATGCAAGTGATTTTTTAACAAAAGCGAAGTTTTATTTCATCCAATGTGATGATGATGGAGTCTAATGTTGACCACCACCTTTGCGCGAAGTTATATTCAATGGAAGTAATTTAAAAAGTTTACTTTACACACTAGTCCCTGCTCGGGCGCCAAAAAATGTATAGTTAGGAGCTTTTTCCTAACGAGCGAAATGTAAAATTCAAACCAAATAGGTAAACGGGCTGCGCTATAAAGTAAAAGACGAATTAGACTGATTTAATATAATATTTGAAAATGCATAATAGGTACAAATGACAAATTCACATAGTAGGCTTAGAAACCGGTTATCGCTATGTATGTAAATATGTATGCATGTAGGAATTCAACTAACAAAAAAAAGAATACTTAGCCCCAATTTTTCAGTGCAAGTTTAAACTTCAGTGCGAGTTTAAATTTAGTTTAAGCGGCCAGTTTGTATGGGATAAACTCTAGTCAACTTTGTCTGAGGTTTAAACCTCCACTGAAAAACCGGGCCTTAATAAGTTATTTATAATTTATAACTTTCTATAGAAGTGTATTATTTTTTTTTTTATTCAAACAAAATACATTAAAAGTAAATAAAAAATATAAGTGATAATTCAATTCTTCGTTATTTATTTAAAAGTTGCCAGTTTCACAAACTATTTCTACAGTATTTTTCAAGCAAACTGTTAGAAAGAAGGAGTACCCTGATCCCGGCACTAATCCCGGGATTTGTAAAATCATATCCTGAAAATCCCGGTATGGCCAAAACCCGAAAAATTTACATCCCTACTCCCCTCATATGAAGCGTTTTTGAAAAAACATTAAAAAAAATTTTTTTTTCTGGCAACCCTAGATGTCGCCCAATTGCATTTTTCTTCATATCTTCGGCATTTATTGTCGGATTTTAAAGTGTGATACACCAAATTTTTTTGTTTCAAAGAGGAGGTTTTTCTCAAGAAAGTTCATTGTGCTCCTGCGATTCGTTGTGGTACCACACTTTAAAATCCGACAATAAATGCCGAAGAAATGAAGAAAAATGCAATTGGGCGACATTTAGGGTTGTCGAAAAAAAAATACAATTTTTTTTTAATGTTTTTCAAAAACACTTCATATGAGGGGAGGAACATTGTTATCACACTTTAAATCCGCCAATAAATGCCGAAGATATGAAGAAAAATGCAATTGGCCGACATCTAGGGTTATCAGAAAAAAAAAAATACAATTTTTTTTTAATGTTTTTCAAAAACACTCATATGAGGGGAGGTACGACCGACTTTTTTTTGGTGATACGCTCTAATGTACATATGAAGCGGTGAAAAAATTGTGTCTTCTTTGGTCACAAATGCGTGTTGTTGTTGGTGCAGCAAACGCAAACGTCAAATTTACATAGGTTTTAAAGCGTTCAGCAGAATCAGTCCGCCAATACGTCAGTTGCGTGACGTACTGAAAAAATTGTGTCTTCTTTGGTCACAAATGCGTGTTGTTGTTGGTGCAGCAAACGCAAACGTCAAATTTACATAGGTTTTAAAGCGTTCAGCAGAATCAGTCCGCCAATACGTCAGTTGCGTGACGTACTTCAATTTCAGAGCAAATTCTATTTTGAAGTATCCGTCGTATCTGGCGTTACGCATACAAACACCCGCAGTCTACTTTGCTGTCAGTTGTTTCAACGTAGTGACGGACGGATTCTACTGAACGCTAAAGAGTTTGGTTACCTTAAGATAGATTATGCAGCCGCAAGTTTTGTTTTATTTGGCTCAACTTTGCCGGTATGAAACGCATACGACACTCTTCTTTGTTTGCCTGTCACCACTTTTTCTCTTGGCCTTGCTTGCATGAAATGCAGATGATATTTTTCTCCGGTTGGCCTATTCCTGGCGAGCCCCCAAAATGTGGATTTATTTAATACATGGTTTCATTTAATGTATTTAATATCTCTTTATTGAAAAATTTACGTCAGGTTACACAAGTACTTAATTGAATTAAAGTAGTGGTTTTAGATATATGAGCTGTGTTTCTTGTAGGTGCCAAACTGTTCTTTCGTTCGTTTAATGTCTTCTCACAACGTGGTCGTTGTCAGTCGCTCTTACGTGATCTCACCTCATCAATTATCTTGTCCGTCTCTTGTCGTTGCAGAGTTGCATTGCATAACGTAGCTGTCATTAAAACTGTGTTAAAGCTACAACCACTTCTTGTCAGTCCGTCTGTCAGTCCCACATATGTACAAATATATATTCATAAAAAAATTGCACCACCGCCTAAGAAGTTAACTTCAAAATAGTTGTAAAAAAACGCTTTGAATAGATAAAACATGGTCAATACATACATACACTTTATTGGACACATTTAAGTTTTTTAGGAACAACTACATTTTTCAACAGACATATTTGGAATTGTACTTAACACTAGGTTTTGGTCTTGGTCAAAATAAAGTAAACTCAATGGTCTCATTTTTGTGGGTGAACAACAAGGAGCCGCAGAAGTGGTTAGTGATGTTATGTGCGTATGTGTGTACTGTTCCATATATCCGACTTTACATTCCCCATTGCAAAAGTACGCATCGAACGAAGTAGGTGCAACAACGAAATTCCAGCCAAAATTTGTAAAATTCACTTTGAGTGGATAGCGGCAGCAACGAACCTCACGATCACTCTCTTGGCAGTCCAAAGAAGTACTGCGTTTTCGACGCCGTGGCTGTTTTACAAAAAGTTCAATGTACAGTGCCTGAAAAGAAAGTAAACAAATTATCTTTTCAAGATTCTTATATATGTCGGAGTAAACATTTATTTTTATTGGAAGATCTCCTAAACCAACATAATATTATGGCTGTACCTGTAAAATAATAATAATAATAAACCTTTAATATTTTTTATGAATAAGGGGGTTAATGTATAATTTTCTATGGAAAGACCTAGTGTACTTTTTATATTCGAGTAGAAAATAGAATTTTGTATTTCAAAATGAATATTTCAAATTGAGTTTCTGAAAACATGTTTAGCCTGCTATAATTTTGTGAAATGTTCGAGAACACGTTCGAGATGTATAAATACGCATTCATACCTACCTGTAGGTTAGTTTTAGCTGAGTTGTAACTGCATCACAAATCTTGCAGTTGTCTACAAAGTTGGAGGAGCAGGAAGAACGTATGTCCTCAAAATAGAGGCGCGCATGGACGAGAAAATAATGCAGCTTGTGGAAAAAGTCGAGGCCGAGGTGGATGCTTTAAGAAATCGTATCTAGGAGTTGCAGCTAAGTCGTCCATATGTTGCATTGACCTCTGCCAACGTAAAACCCCCATCCTTTGATGGTTCTGCTCTATTCCAGATATTTGATCTACAGTTTGAGAAGACGGCAGCTGTGAATAATTGGGGTGAAGACAAAGTGGCTGCATTGTTCGTGGCATTGACAGGACCCGAAGCTGAAACTTTGCAGACTATTCCAGTAGGTGAAAGGAACAACTTTGAAGCATTGATGGGTGCAGTTGAGAGGCATTACGGTAGCGAGCAAAGGAGGCCGTTACATCCGAACAAAACCGTTCCATCAGCTGCACAGTCGGTTTCAGAAGGTTAATGAGACATTCCAGGAATTCGCATTGGATATTGAGAGGCTAGCTCATATGGTAAACGCAGATGCACCCGTGGAATACATCGAGAGGGTAAAAATCTAAAGTTTCATAAATGGAATACGTGATGTAGGGAAGAACCCCCAAAAGGACATTTGCTGAGACGGTATCACATGATTTAACACAAGAAACAGCCTCGCTTTTGAGTAAACCAGCATACAAAGCTCACCGTGTGGAAGTGGAGACGCCAGACTGGGCCGAGGAAATTGAAAAAATTTGGGAAGCATTGAATGGAGAGCGAAAGAGATGCGATGGTGCAATTGAATGCTTCGTGTGCGGAAAATCTGGTCATATTGCAAGTTATCGCGGATCTGGCTCCAACAATTCCATTTATGCAGGCGAACGTAAGCGCAAGGCTGAAGGAGATGAGCAAGTCTCCCAATCCAACATACCGTTAAACTAAAGAGAGTCAGCCGCAAGGGGCCTAGGCTGGCTCCCGAAATTGGATGCCCCATAATCTCTGTCTAACAAATCGGAAGGCAAGCCAGTAATGTCAACGTTGCAGGATATGTGGATGGAAAGGTACGTTTTCTTACTCTGGATACAAGCGCATCTCATTCCATCATTCGATCGGATTTAGTCAATAAAGAAGTGAGGCCATTACATAGAGCAAAGTTGCGTACGACGACTGGTGAGGAAGTCGGAAGCAATCATAAGGGCAAAAATTGAAGGAGATTATTGATCAAACAAATTGTGGCTTGTGGAGGCAGCAAATAAATCAAATATGGATATATTGGTTGGAACAACCCGGGCTATGACGAGACATGATGGACGCATACCGGTAAGAGTACTAAATGAGGAGAAGTTGCCGATTAAACTTTACAAATGAGCTATATCGGATCTTTGTTGAGCCAACTAGCGCCAATTGCAGACACCGCGTGTTTTCAAATCCGCCACCACTTGGTCCTGCCATCGGAGTGGTGGTCTCCCCCTTCCTCTACTTCCAACGGCTTATAACGATATACTCAAAATAAAATCTGTGTAAATATACCGAAAACTTGTGTACATATTACGAAATTATTCGTTGTTTTGAGTCACGAAAGATTTCGTAAATTCTACAAACCCGTTTTAGATTAGAACATTTATCGAATATATGCGTACTATTTACAAAAGTAAAATGGTACACTTTACGAATATTTGCGTACAATTTACGAATGTAAATACGTATATTTTAGGAATATATTCGTACTATTTGCAAATGTAAATTAGTAATTTTTGGAATATTTGCGTACTATTTACGAATGTAAATTAGTACATTTTACGGATATTTTCGTACTATTTACAAATGTAAATTAGTACATTTTACGAATATTTGCGCACTATTTACGAATGTATATTAGTACATTTTACGTACATCTGCGTCCTATTTTATATATCTGAATTTTTCATAAACGGAACGCAGAGCCAAAAATGCCTAATAAAATTAATAAGATTGTCTTTATGACCGGTTTTTGGGCTCAGGGGTAGTCGAAACGACGGAAACGAAAAAAAACTATACGCAAATCTATTTGGTTTAATGAGGAGATTCTTATTGATACTATTAAGTGCAATTTCTTCTTATTACTTTTCGATTTCTTTTTATTTGTATTATTAATAAGAACATGTTTTCAAGACTTCCTTAAAAATATGAAAGAAAAGATGAAAGAGAAAAAACTTCTTATTTTAAATAGATGATCTTAGGGTTCCTAACAAGAAGATTTGACTTATTAATGTTTTGAAAGGGAAATCTTGCAGAAAACGAACTGATTTCTTAGGGTTCCTAACAAGAAGATTTGACTTATTAATGGTTTCAAAGGGAAATCTTGCAGAAAACGAAACGATTTCTTAGGGTTCCTGACAAGAAGATATGACTTATTAACTGATTTCCGCATAATTGTATGTGTTAATAAGATGATCTTGGGGTTCCTAACAAGAAGATTTGACTTATTAATGTTTTCAAAGGGAAATCTTGCAGAAAACGAAAGGATTTCTTAGGGTTCCTAACAAGAAGATATGACTTATTAATGTTTTCAAAGAGAAATCTTGCAGAAAACGAATTGATTTCTTAGGGTTCCTAACAAGAAGATTTCACTTATTAATGTTTTCAAAATGAAATCACATATTATTGAGAAAATGAGATATAGTTACATGATTACTTACATATGTACCTATGTGAACTTGTGATTTTTCCTTTTGCCAGGCATTTTTATACCCAGCTGTACTTGTACACAGGGTATTATAACTTTGTTAGGATAACGGTTGGTTGTACAGGTATAAAGGAATCGAGATAGATATAGACTTCCATATATCAATATGATCAGGATCGAAAAAAAATTTGATTGAGCCATGTCCGTCCGTCCGTCCGTCCGTCCGTCCGTCCGTCCGTCCGTCCCTCTGTCCGTTAACACGATAACTTGAGCAAATAATGAGATATCTTCACCAAATTTGGCATGCGTACTTATTTGGGCTCAGAATAGATTGCTATTGAAAATGGGTAAAATCGGACCATAACCACGCCCCTTTTTCGATATCGAAAATTTCGAAAAACGTATAAAATGGGTTAATTCAATATTAGAAGCAGCTACAATGATAAAATTTGCAATATGTATTGATTTAGATGTTCTAAGGCCGATTTTATAAAAATTTTTGAAAAGGGGGCGTGGTACCGCCCACGTATATTTGAAGGAATTTTAAAATTTTGACTCTTAATAACTTCAGAACAGTTTATGCTAGTATAACGAAATTTCGTAGAGGACATACTATTGTTGTGGTAAATTCAGCTATAGAAAATAAACGAAATCGCTTCGCGACCACGCCTACTTTTTCATAAAAGTTATATTGAAAGGAGGTGGAAATATTGAAAAGTCCATATCTAATTAACTGATTTCGCTATAATAATATAATTTGGTACATACATCAACTTTCATATTCTTTACATAATTTTTTCAAAATTTTGGAAAGTGGGCGTGGCACCGCCCACTTATGAGTCAAGCAATTTTTAAATTCGACTGCTAACAACTTCAGAACGGTGTGAGATAGATTTATGAAACTAGGTACCAGGCATGTTATGTTTATGTAGAGTACTACCACAGAAAATAAGAAAAATCGGTGAACGATCACGCCCACTTTATGTGCACAGCTGGGTATGTAATGTTCGGTTTCACCCGAACTTAGACTTCCTTACTTGTTCTATTTTAACTTTGACAACCAATTCCAATTTCTTACAAAAAGCAGAGCGCCCAAGAATTTTGGTTACTTAAGCGGGTTAGGCACTTAAACTGGTGAGTACTTAAGCGGGGTTTACTGTAATAAACAATATTGTGACGAATTTCCTATCGTTCTTACTGGCTTTTACCGGATTCGACCGCAAATTGTTAAATAAAACTCGCGCCCGTTACAAGATAAATAATAAGTTTATTAAGTAACCGAACGCTGTTACAACTCAACTAGAACTAGCTTACAGCCATTGTCAATATCTACAAGTCGCGAATGTTTGACAGAAAAACTATCTATTGTGAATATACCGAACATCTGTTAAAAACACTGTTCTAAGATTTTAATTCTTTGTCTCAATTTTTATTTTCAAAAAATTTTTGAAGTCCGCATAAATTTCATTATTTTCAAGTTATACTGTTTAATTAAAAAAATGCGCATTACTCCAGGAAAATTAGACAAAAAATTGAGTCAACTTTGCATTTCATATAGGCAGCGATTTTTTTTTTGCATTCGATAGAGAGCACAACCCTGACCTTAAACCGAGTTTTCGGGACTGGGGGGCGTGTCCCGCGGCCGCTATAGCGAAAGTAAGCGGATTGTGTTAATGCATTTACTTAGGTAATAAAGCCGTCTACAACTCACCCATACAAACCTTTTTTGCCTCTTTTATATTTGCAAAGTTATGAACAAAAATAACCTAAAAATTTTGCGATGCATTTCTTCAAAATGCAATAACTTTTTTTTTATTAATATTTGGAAAAAAAATGTTTAGTAGTTTTTTGAAGTGCTATTTCTTATAAACATTTTGGCATATATATATTGATGGGTGTCTGTTATAGTTCAGGGTGATTTAGAAGTTCAAAGTGCACAGCAAAAAAAAAAAATTGTTTTCTAGTGTTTATGTAGTATTTGGGATTTTATTTTGTTGTTGTTAGGTTTGTTTACTGACCAAAAAAATGTTCAGAGCAGGTTAGAGCAGAGCAGAGCAGGGCAGCTGTCAAAATAGAAATAGAGCAACTTAGAGCAACTCAGAGCAGAAATGCCAGGAAACACTTGAATCTCGATAGTTTCTTTTTATTTGGTTTTTTTGTTTAAATCTTCAAAATTAATGCAAATTCACGTATACGAAAACCAAGGTCTGAAACCGACTAAAATAACGTTCCGGTTTCGGTTTCGGTTTTTGCAACGTGTTTCGGTTTCGGTTTCGGTTCCGGTTTCGTTCTTCAAAATTTATTTCGGTTTCGGTTACGGTTTCGTTCCGGTTTCGGTTCCAAATAAAAACAGGAAAACAAAAATTTTACTACTAAAATACTCATGTACCTATGTAGCTACGAAATAGGTCTGAATTTTCATAACTTTTTTCCTGCGGCCATGATGGGATTTCTCCAATATAATAATACATTTATTAACGCTATGCATGGATGAAATTTCTGCAAAACAAATTCCTAAAGTTAACTCTACTTTTTTATTAAAATGGAAGCCAAATGAAATGTATAAATCGTTAAAAACATTAAAATTAGTGGCGCTTCCCGAGACAAGCCTGAACATTTCTTTTTCGGATCTCGTAAATTTGTTTCGATCGCTTCATTCAACTATAGTCAAACTTCCTCTTTCAGAATTTTGATACTGATGTCAAAACGTGGCTCGACAATCTTCCATGAAAACTTTCAGGGTACCTGCTTGTAAAAGGAAGTACTCATGTGCCCACTCACAGAAGTAAGGTATTGAAAAAATTCAAAACTGTTTGGAACCGGTTCCGGCATTTGAAACGGTTTCGGTTTCGGTCTTTTCCAGATCAAAATAACGGTTACGGTTTCGGTTTCGGTTTTGAAAAATGAATCGGTTTTAATCGGTTACGGTTACGGTTTCGGTTTCGGTGTCAGTCCTTGACGAAAACATTGATTTTCTTGCAAGCTAATTTGTTTTGAAGTTTTCAAAAATTTATTTTTTCCTGACTGACAACTTTTTCTCTGCTCTAACTTACTCCATAAAAAAATGTAGAGCAGAAATTTGTGATCTGGATTACTCTAGTTTTGTTTTGAACGTACTCATGAAACAAAAGATAGAGCAACCTAGAGTAAGAAAAATGTTCGTTAAACACAATTTTGTGAAATATCTCAATCTGGCGTAAGCTAGAGCAGCCCAATAAACAAATCTGTTATTTGCACTCCTGCGTTCGGTAGCAATGCTAAGACTGATTATAACCCCAGAAATACTGCTAGTGGACCATTTTAAGCCGACTCATTTCCACATTACCTTGAGGCAGAGCCGTCAGCGCTTTTTTTTTAACGTGGTGTCGCCTGTAGGCCTAATCCACGAATTGTTATTTGACGTAAAGGTGTGCACCTAGGTTGCTGCAACATTAATCAAAAATACATGTACATAAACTTCAGTTGAGCTTAGCCTTTTTAGACGGTACATGTGGGATATCAGTTTCTAGTGGTATTTGTTCAAAATTATCAGTAAAAATTTCATCATTTGGTGGTGATTCACTAGTATCTTGTGATAGCGGCAAAGGCATATTATCGTTTATTTCTTCATCACTTAACAATCGCATGATATCTGCAATATTTTCGCATGTTTCTCCGCTGCAATGTTGGCAAGCTGAAGAGCATTTTAAACCAGCTTTGCGGCATCCACATGCCTTCCCATACTTTGTTTTGCACCTGCAAAATATTAATTTTAATAACTCTGGAGGGGCAGCAGGCTTGGTACACATTAACGGCATAAATGTTCGTGCCCCACGATTCAGGGTTTTTGAAATGTCCAAGCCTACTTTGAATTTGGTGATAAACTCTCATGGAATGCTGATGAATTGCACTCTTGTTGGAGGAAGCAAAGATAAATTAAATTTTGTTTTTACAACCGATTTTGTGAATAATTTGTAACGAACATTCCATAGAATAATAGCAGGCTAAACAGATTTGAACAAACTCAATTTGAAATAGTTACTCAATTTGAAACACAAAAATTCTATTCCCTACTCAAATATAAAAAAAGTACACTGATTTCCATAGAAATAAGTCTTATACATTTAATATGCGTCACAATGCTCTCTCTCTAATTCTGATCGTCCTCGATCAGAACATCGCCCGTTCTAAATGCTGCCATTCTTTTCAGATTAACCACCTTCATTTTATTTCGAGGTTTCTCCTTAGTTTGTATGCGATAGACTACATCGTTGATTCGCTTTATAACTTTGTATGCGCCATCGCAGTTGCGTTGCAATTTCGGAGACAAACCTTTCCTCCGTTGTGGGATATACAGCAACACTAAATCATCTTGTACAAAACCTTCCGAATTAATCGTTTTGTCGTACTTGGCTTTCAATTTATCACTCATGACTTTTCTCCGTTGTCTCACAAGCTCGTGAATATCTCTAATTTCTTCTTCTAAAACGTTAGTGGATTCCCTTGTATTTATACCAGCATTAGCATTTACCCCAAACTTAAAATCAGCTGGTATCCGAAGATCACTGCCAAATATTATCTTTGCTGTAGTTTGTCCCGTTGTCTCATGCATCGAAGAGCCAAAAATACCTAATAAAATTAATAAGATTGTCTTTATGAGCGGTTTTTGGGCTCAGGAGTAGTCGAAAAGACGGAAATGAAACAAAAATTATACGCAAATCTATTTGGTTTAATGAGGAAATTCTTATTGATATTATTAAGTGCAATTTCTTCTTATTTCTTTTCGATTTCTCTTTATATGATGAAATTCATATCAAACCCAATATGCATTGAACCCGACCACCGCAGAATTTGATGAAATTTTGCAAAGACCTACCCAAACACAACCTCAGTTTTAGAAATTGCATTTTCGAAAAATTGGCAAGGTATCGAAATATTCGAAAAATGACGATAATAGGTACTTTAAAGTGTGATTACTACGGAATGGCTTTACCGATTTCAAAGATCTTCATACCATTAGAAAGGTATTGAAATAAGCTTTCAAAAAAATACACTGTTTTTTTATTTAAGTAAATGCATCTCTTGGTTACTTTCTGATATTTTAAAATTACGCGTAAACTAATCAACCGATTTAAAAAATTTGTATACCGTTAGAAAGGTATTAAAATCACCTTTTGTAAACATATGCTGTAAAGATTCTATATTACACTGAAAAAAAAAAAAAATAGTTTTTTTCAATATTTTTTTTTCAAACTTGGAAACACTTCAAAGACCAAGTGATTTAAAAAAAAAATGTAGAAAGGTCTCTTTAATATATGGGTGTTTCCCAGAAAAAGACAACCCACATTTTTTTTTTTGTATGGAAAATATTTGGTTTTTTACTAGTAAAATAACGTCCACAACGTAACGTCCCCAACAGACATATGTAACGATTACTTACAAACAGCTTTTCTTATCTTATTTTTGTGCAGGGTTTTAAGAACTCACTACATTCATATTTAATTTATCCTTAAAGGTTTTTTCTTAATACTTCGAAATTGGAAGAAAATTGCTAATATACCTAGTTGCCTTAACACTACCTCCGTTTTGAGTAACTTCCGCAACGCAGTTTAGGTGGCTATGACAGCGAAATCATACTATGCTATCATCTGCAACATACTTTAACCGACAGCAGGTCCTAAAATACGTCCATAAATAATATAATGGTTCCAGTTTTCACGATACTTTTACTCTAAATTCGAAAAAATCGTTCAAACGTAACGTCCGCAACGCTAGGAAATGCCCATATATAACATACCTGAAAACCAAAATGCGTTTTTTTCTTTGTTTTAAATTTATTTAAGTAAATGCATCTCCTGGTTACGTTCTGATATTTTGATACCACGCTCAAATTAATGAACCGTTTTCAAAGATTTGTATACTGTTAGAAAGGTATTTAAATCAGCTTTTGAAAAAATACACTGTAAAAAATTTTGTATTCCAGTGAGGTGCACGCCAGCTAACATCAAAACAATGGCTCGAATATTTCACATACAAGGAAAAGGTCGGCGGCTGAATGTACTTGATAACATGGAGATATACAAGTTAAAAACATTTAACGGCAGGATAATAAACGACGAAATATTTGAACACTTAAAATTAATTTACAAAAACAGCACAAGCCATCAGGTACAGCAACCAAACACGCAACAATAAACAAGCAAAAACGAAAAATGAACGAAACGGCAAAAATCACAGATTTCTACCTACCTTAAGCTACCGCTTAGCTCACAAGCGGTATGTCAATATCAGGTAACAATTCGGATTTTTTTTCAGTGTAATATAGAGGCTTTACAGTATATGTTTTCAAAAGGTGATTTTAATACCTTTCTAACGGTAAAACAATTTTTGAAATCGGTTGATTAGTTTACGCGTGATATCAAAATATGAGAAAGTAACCAAGAAATGCATTTACTTAAATAAATTTAAAAAACAATTCAGATTTTTTTCAGTGTAATATAGAATCTTTACAGCATATGTTTACAAAAGGTGATTTTAATACCTTTGTTACGGTATAACAATTTTTGAAATCGGTTGATTAGTTTACGCGTGATATCAAAATATGAGAAAGTAACCAAGAGATGAATTTACTTAAATAAAAAAAAAAAATAAAAAAAACCTCATTTTAGTTTTCAGATATGTTATATATATGGAGTAGACCTTTCTAAAATAAAATTTTATTTTTCAAAATCTCTTGATCTTTGAAGTATTTTTTCAGTATATTTGGAAAACGTATTTTGGAAAACATTTTTTTTTCAGTGTACTAAAAAATTTGTACAGTGTATTTTTTGAAAGCTTATTTCAATACCTTTCTAATGGTATGAAGATCTTTGAAATCGGTAAAGCCATTCCGTAGTAATCACTCTTTAAAGTACCTATTATCGTCATTTTTCGAATATTTCGATACCATGACATGCCCACAATTTTTCGAAAATGCAATTTCTAAAAATGAGGTTGTGTTTGGGTAGGTAAGATGTACCTCTATGCAAAATTTCATCAAATTCTGAGGGGGTCGGGTTCAAAATGTACTTTTTTTCAGCCTTTGAAATTCATCATATGTGTTATTAATAGAAAATCTTTTCAAGATTTCCTTAAATATATGAAAAAAAAGATGAAAGAGAAAAAACTTCTTATTATAATAAGATAATCTTAGGGTTCCTAACAAGAAGATTTGACTTATTAATGTTTTCAAAGGGAAATCTTGCAGAAAACGAACTGTTTTCTTAGGGTTCCTAACAAGAAGTTTGGACTTATTAATGTTTTCAAAGGGAAATCTTGCAGAAAACGAACTGATTTTTTAGGTTTCCTAACAAGAAGATATGACTTATTAACTGATTTCCGATCTTAGGGTTCATAACAAGAAGATTTGACTTATTAATGTTTTCAAAGGGAAATCTTGCATGATCATCAGCAGACATCATGTAGAACAATTAGGCGCTGGGAAGCAGAAATACCCGATATCTCGATGGCAAGCACTTGTGTTCAGCATTCAATATATATTTTGTTATATATACGCAGAGGAGGCAATATGGCATGTGTGGTAGGCAATGTAAGGAAAAGGGCGGTGAGATGGCTTGAAGGCAATACAAAAAGGCCACATAAGGAGGTAAAGGTTATACAAGAGAAATCTAAAATTTATTCGTAACTGATAATCTGAAGTTCTCGAAGACAATATAAGAACTCTGAAATATAATTTTTATTTTTTTTATTTGAAATATTAAAAAGAACATCTTCTCAATAATATCATCAAATCAATTCGTTTTCTGCAAAATTTCTCTTTGAAAACATTAATAACTCAAATCTTCTTGTTAGGAACCCTAAGAAATCAATTCGTTTTCTGCAAGATTTCTCTTTGAAAACATTAATAAGTCAAATCTTCTTGGTAGGAACCCTAAGATCATCTTATTAATACCTACAATTATGCGGAAATCAGTTAATAAGTCAAATTTTGATGTGACTAAATGTCGTTGCGTACAGACGTGTTTCAACTTGCTCGCACAACTCTTTACATTTTTCTTTTTATTTTGCTATGTCTAAGTGCATAATTTGTGACAATAAACTCTTGGAAGATACTAGTATCTCCTGTAATATTTGTTGCCAACAAGTGCATTTAAAATGTGCAAAATTAAACTCGAACTGTGTAAAACTTTTAAAATCAAATGCAAACATTTTGTATAGATGTGTTATTTGTGTTAACAAAACTCTACCTTTCTATATATCAAAACTTGACGAAATCTATTCATCTCTGAGAGAAATAAAAAAAGTTTTGGTGGGTGTTAATGGTGTTAGTGCAAATCTCACTGCCACTACAACTATTGTCACGCGCTCGCAAAAAAAAGGGTAATGAACCCTCTCCCACATCTTCTCAGCCTAAGCGCGCTCAACCGGAACAACTACAAACAGCTGACAATAGCGCGGCAGCACCTATGCTTGTTGTTACTGATAGTGAGAACCGCGTTGCCTCGCATGTGCACTCTGCTACTGCTGACGTCGCTTTAGCTGAAGCTACTGAGCATCAAGCCTCTGCTGATGGGTTATCGCCTATTTTGCCCACTCCTATTCGCAATCAACAAAGTATTGCTGCTGCACTCGCTACCTCGCTGAATAACAAAAACTCAATATCAAATGAAACTGTGAATATGAGTGATGGGTCCAACAACAAACCAACGTACTCTAGGAGAAGACAAGTGAATAACCGAAAGCAAAATAAGTCTGGTGTTGTATTTGGCTCGAGCATCAACAATGATCTCAATGTTGCTGTTCGCAAATCTTGGCTTCATCTATCTTCTTTCGCATCTTCTGTTACTAAGGATGATATTATTAATTACGTCTCTCAGAAAACTAACATTATTGCGGAGGAGCTAATGTGTTTCAAACTTTTTAGAAAAGATGAAGACGAAAATACTGATCGAAAGTTTTTCAACTTTAAACTTGGCGTACCAACAGATAATGTCGCTATGGTCCTTAATGAGTCACTATGGCCTAAACATGTGAGGATCAAGCCTTTTTTCCAAAAGTCTGGGCTGAGTGCAGGCAAAACCTAGTTGGTAGTGACTTAACAAATTTACAACGTCCTAAGTCCTCTACCGCTCCTACGGGTCTTAAGATCTACTTTCAAAATATTTCCGGTTTAAGAACTAAATCCCACATTGTTAACTCATACAGCGCCCAAATGGACTTTGATATTATTGCCATAGTCGAGACGTGGTTAAACCCTGATTTTTTCGATGGTGAATTCTTCGATTTAAACGCCTACGATGTCTTCCGCAAGGACCGTGATCCTGCCAAGACTGGCTCTCGCAGAGGTGGAGGCGTTCTCATCGCTGTAAAACGCAAGTACCGTGCCTGCTTAATAACTCTATTAAATGATGACTCTTTGATAGACCAGCTATGTGTCTGTATAAAAGGCTCTTCCAGATCCGGATCGCTCTATATCGTGACTTCATATATTCCTCCTAGTAGTGATTTTGAACTTTATAAAATGCATGCTGACAATATCACATCGCTTGTCGAAAACAATGTATTAGACGATAACTTATGTATTTTAGGGGATTTTAACTTGAGTAACGTCCACTGGACCGATAATGCTTGTAACTCTTGTCTCATGCCATCTAATGTAACAGCCTCTCACGAGACTTATCTTATAGATTGTATTTTAAGTGTTAATTTGAAGCAAATCAATATATTTTTTAACGAGCTAGGCAAAATCTTAGATCTCATATTTGTCAGTGATAATATTAACTACGTTATTTCTGAGTGCATGTCGCCCATGAGTCAATGTGATAAACATCATAAGGCCATAACTTTAAGCGTTGAGTCTTATGAATACCTTCCTACTTTTTTAAGTACTAATGATAAAATCATTTTCAAATATGATACCTGTGATTTCTTGAATCTCAATAGTTTATTATTGGATGTCAACTGGACTGCTCTATTATCAAATTCAAGTATCGATGAGTGCTTTTCCAATTTCAAAGCATTTATGCATGAGTTCTGTATGAATAATGTATCCATTAAAAAGAAGCGACCACATAGTATTACATGGTACACAAAGGAATTAAAAAATTAAAAATCTAAGAAACAAATTTCACAAACGTATTCTGCTCACTAATAATATATATTTTTATTATAAATATAAAAACTTTGCTGTCGAGTTCAATCGCCTAGATAAATATCTGTACAATAAATTCATTCGCGGCGCCGAGTGGAGTATTAAGAGTAATCCGAAATATTTTTGGACGTTTATCAAATCTAAAAGGTCACGCTCTTTTATTCCAAAGTCAGTGTTTCTTGATGACCAGTTCGCTGATGGGCCCAAAGATGTAGCTAATCTGTTTGCTAACTTTTTTAGGTCTAATTTTACTACTGAAAATGATGTCCCCTCATCCAGCCTTTCTTCAAACTTCTCACCCCTTAATTTTGGTTCTCTTACCCTATCTTCGGAAGACATTGCCAAAGGGCTTGCCACACTTAAGCCGTCTTCTCAAACCGATGTTGATGGCCTGTCGGCACTCCTTTTTAAAAAATGCCCTGCTCTAATTGCACCATTGAAAATTATTTTTAACAAATCTCTTGCTTTAGGAACCTTCATTAATGATTGGAAAGTTGCTCACATAGTCCCAATCTTAAAATCAGGTAAGAAAAACGATGTTCGGAATTATAGACCCATCTCAAAGCTCTCTACCATTTCTAAGCTTTTTGAGTGCATTGTAAAAGATAAATTGCATTTTGCAACCAAATCTCTTATCTGTCAAAATCAACATGGGTTTGTATCTGGGCGATCCACAGCCACGAATTTAGCTGTATTTGTAGATTACTGTCATACTGCTTTCTCAGCTGGATTCCAGGTTGACTGCGTATATACAGATTTCTCGAAGGCCTTTGACAAAGTTTGTCATAGTGTACTACTCGAAAAGCTTGCTCATATGGGTTTCCATTCCTGCTTTTTGAAATGGATACACTCATACCTCTCTAATAGACGCTGTGTTGTTACCATCGATGGTGTTTTGTCAGAACCTTTCATTGCTTCATCCGGTGTCCCGCAAGGAAGCGTTCTAGGCCCTCTGCTATTTGTTCTTTTCATCAACGACATAAGTAGTTGCTTTTTATTTGCAAACTATTTACTGTACGCAGATGATCTCAAAATTTTCGCGGTCGTGAGGGATACTTCTGATGTAGTTAAATTTCAACGTGATATTGACGCTGTTCATTCGTGGTGTCTACGTTATAGTCTCTCCTTAAATATTAAAAAATGCTTTAAGATGACGTTTGCTAAAATTTTGAATGTTCGTATTACGAACTATAGCATTTCGAATACTTTCCTGCGCAATGTTACTGAAGTAAAAGATCTAGGAGTTATCTTTGATCCGAAGTTGAACTTTAATAGTCATGTTGACTACATAATTGCAAAGTCCTACTCTGTACTTGGTTTTATCCGTCGGAATTCCACTAAGTTTTCTGACCCTTACACTCTGAAAATGTTATTTATAACATTTGTACGTTCGCGTCTTGAGTACGCAGTTTTCATATGGAGGCCCTATAGCCAAGTTTCTATCAAGAGAATAGAACGTATTCAAAAGGTGTTTCTGAGGTTCGCTCTAAGGACCGTAAAATTCGACGATCCTGTCCCTTCTTATGCTTCGCGTCTCATGCTTATTGACCTACAATCTTTGGACAGTCGTAGGTCTATGTTGTCGATGACTTTTATATTCAATATTATTCAAGGCATCCTCGATTGCCCTCCTCTCATGGAAAGGATTACTTTTAATGTTCCTAGGCGTAACCTCCGAGTCACTTACCCTTTTTACTGCAAAAAGGTTAAAACTAAATTCGCAAGTAATGCTCCTCTCTTTAATATTTTGTCTCAAACAATCGTCATTGATTTTTCAATGACCACTGACGCTTTTGTAAATCTTTTTCGCTCATTACCTATAGATATCTAAACTTGTTTTAAATGCTTAGCATATTAATTTCATAAGTTTAGTGTGTAACATACTTGTAATCTTCATATAATAATGTATGTACTTGTTGTTAGTAGTCTGTAAGAAACTTTGTTTCATTGACGGTATTACAATAAATAAATAAATAAATAAATAAATTTTCTTGTTAGGAACCCTATGAAATCGGATCCTTTTTTGCAAGATTTCCCTTTGTAAACATTAATAAGATTTTGTCTTCAAATATAAAAAGAACTTCTTCTTGAAGAAAATCTATAGAGATATCATATGACTTTTGTTCTATTTTATTAGGCATTGTTGGCTCTGTGATTGCTGATCGATATGCCATTAAGAATAAAGAAATGCGAGTATCCCAATCCTTTTCAAACTTGTCTACGGCCTTCCTTAGGTGCTCTTCTAAAGTTTTATTAAATCGCTCCACCATGCCATCAGATTGCGGATGCAACACAGTTGTTCGAGTTTTCCGAATGCCCAATGCTTTACACATTTCCTGGAACACAGCTGACTCAAAGTTTCTTCTTTGGTCAAAATGTAACTCTATTGGGGCACCAAATCTCGCCACTCAATTATTTGTGAATACCTCAGCTATGGTTTCTGCCTCTTGATTTGTAATTTGATACACTTCTGGCCATTTACTAAAATAATCCATGACCACTAGTACATAGTTGTTTCCGCGCTTGCCAGCTACATCCATGACAATCCTTTCAAATGGCGCACCTGGGCTATACTACTTCATCTGTCCACAACTCCTGGTGTTGGGTCCCTTTGTCTTATTACATATCACATTTTGCAATCCACTCTGCTACCGACTGACGACAACCAATCCAATAAAATCTGCACGCATGGTCGGTCCTAACGTGGAATCGCTGTCCATAGAGATACTTGTGGAAATGTTTGACGCACTCCACCAATGCCAGTAGTTCTCTATGTGTTAAACAATAATTCCTTTCGGGCTTGCCAATTATTCGGCTATAGTACGCAACTACCTTCTCCTGCCCATCGTCAATCTGTGACAAAACTCCTCCCATCGAATAACCACAACTTCAGTATCCAGAATAAACGTTGAGCCTGGGATTGAATATGCTAACATTGGGGCAGTACACAGCCGTTCCTTCAAAGTTTTAAATGCCACTTCTTGCTCTTTCTTCCATTCGAAGGCTTTATTTTTCCCAGGGACCCCCAATAATGATTAATCTTTTATTTTTAATGTCAAAACTTAAAGGCTATCTTCGAACAGCTTCAAGTATATGAATGAGCATGTATCTTCATGCTCAACCGAAATCTACAATGATTGAAACAAGTTTGAGTGAATCCTATATAAATTACAACTTAATCATTACTTGTGAGTTTTATTTTTTTAATTAAGCGCAATGATCACTTTTTGAATTTTATTATTTTGAGAGGAAATAAAACTTACCCTTGAGTTTTATATTTTTGCTCGACAGTAAACGTTATTCTTTGAGTGATATTTTATCGTTCAAGGATAAAAATTAAGTTCCAAGTTTTAAGTTTTTTCGCGGATCGAAAAACTCAAAAGGCCGCTGCGTCTTTATGGCAAGTATTTGGTCATAAATATTGGGTGGTATAATCTCGCTAACATATGTACTCAATTATTTAAACATAGTTTTCATATTTCATATTTCTTTATTCAGTCTATGATTTACAAGAATCTTACAGACTACATTAAACAAAAGTGTTTTATAAACCAGCAATATTTCTAGGCAATTTAACTTAACACTATTTAGCTTAGTATAGAGACTAACAAATTTTTGAAGCAAGGCCGGGATATAGAGAAATCAATACAATGATTATTATTAATTGCATTTATAACAACTAGAGCACGTGTGATAGGCCCATTGCGCGCGTAATTAGTCCTAAAGTTTTCAATTGCAAACATAGTATGCTGACGCAAGTTCCTCGATGGCACATGAAAGTTCAAGGATGCTAGAAGATCCGGACAGTCAATATTGCCATTCACAATATCATAAATAAATAAAATTGACGAGATTACCCTTCTATTCTCTAAAGTATCAAGATGAATTAATTTACACCGAGAAATGTATGACGGAAACGGCAAATCGAAATTAAATTCGGACAAGCAAAATTTCATAAAAATTCTTTGCACCCGTTCAAGTCTCTTACTATGCACCTCATAACACGGACTCCAGATTATTGATCCATATTCGAGCCTTGAGCGAACAAAGGTATTGCATAATAGTTTTTTAGTATATGGATCCTTAAATTCAGAACCATTTCTTTTTATGAACGCCAATAACGAATATGCTTTAGGAATTATAAAATTGAGATGTTCAGTAAAAGTAAATGAAGAATCAAATACAATACCTAAATCCCGAATTTTAAACACCCTAACCAAAGGCACGCCAGAGACATAATAGGTTGAAATTAAATTATTATTCAACTTAGAGTACGTAACACAATAGCATTTATCGGCATTAAGAGTTAGCCTATTTGTGTGGCACCACTCATAAAAATTATTTACTTCCGACTGAAGTACGAGAACATCAGACTCATTCTTAACTTTAAAAAATACTTTTAAGTCATCAGCATACAGAAGATAGCTACATTGCTTAAAGCATGCACTTACATCATTTATAAATAAAATGAAAAAAAAAGCGGGCCAAGGATGCTACCCTGCGGAACACCTGAGGTTGCCACGTACGGACAAGATCTTATATTATCTAAAACTACAAAGTTAACTCTGTTAGATAAATATGATTCTATCCATTGTAAAAATGTTGAATGGAAGCCCAATTTTTGTAGCTTTGCTAATAAAACTCTGTGAGAAACTCTATCGAACTCTTTCGATATATCAGTATAGATGCAGTCGACCTGACACCCATCTGTGAATGACGAGATGCAATAATTGGAAAAAACAACGAGATTGGAGACAGTGGACCGTCCAGGAACAAACCCATGCTGATTTGGGCAAATAAATCGGTTAACCAAAGATGATAATTTAGCCATTACTATCTTCTCAAAAAGTTTTGAAATAACTGGAATCTTCGATATTGGACGATAGTTTGCAACATCAATTTTCTTACCTCTCTTATGGATAGGTTGAATAAAAGTAGTTTTCCAATCATTTAAAAAAATTCCTGACTTAAGTGATAAATTAAATATATGCAACAGAGGCTTTGCAATAGAGGTTACACATTGCTTAAGAAAAAATGATGAAAATTGTAGATAATCACATTTCTTCGAGTTTTTTATAGATTGAATATTTAGAATAATGTCGTCAATATCAAGAACTAAAGAGGAAAAATTAAAACAAGACGTTATATCGTTTAAAGAAGCCCCATCATCGATCCAAGAATCATCAGTGGAAAAATTTTCTTTAAAAAACTCAGCGAATAAATTAGCAGACTCATTAGTTGATGATGATTTTCTGCCTCGGTAAGACACAGAGTACGGAATAGTGGAAACCGATTGCTTAGAACGAATAAAATTCCAAAACGATTTAGGATTACATTTAATAGTATTTTCAAAATTAAGGATATATCGATTATAAAGAAATTTATCGAGACAATTGAACTCTTTCGCATAATTCAAGTACTCTTGCTTGAGTTGAGGGCATCCCGAGTTCTTAAAAAGTTTATGATATTTATTACGCAAGTTTTTAAGTTTTTTTAGACTCTTAGTATACCAAGGCAACTTATACACTCTTGTCGGGAAACGAGGAATATTATTGTTTGCAATTTCCAAGACATTACTTTTAAATAATTCAAAGCAATCAGCGAGATCACGATCACTAAAAAGAGATTGCCAATCTATATTCGATATCAAATTATTAATCAAGGCAAAATCACAACGACCGTAATTGAAACTAGCATCATTATCAAATAAAATATTTCCAAACTCATAAAATTCAAGTTCCAATATCAGTGGTACATGATGCTTATCAGTAGCGGATAACGGACAGCAAGACTGAATCAAACTAAATTAAGGCCATTGCTTACAAAAATAAGGTCTAAGATTTTATGTAACGAATTTACAAAATTATTGATCTGAACTAATTGCAAACTATAAAAACTATCAACTACGTACATTTCATTAGCGTAATTAATATTTGTTGGTATGAGAGTATTCTCACCTGGAAGATAACTCCAGATGATTTTACTTAAATTAAAATCCCCTAATACGCAAAAGTGAGAATCCGAGTTAGACCTCGAAACATGCATTATATTATCAACATGATCTTCATATAATTTGTCGGAACTATTAGGTGGTATATAGGATACGCTTATAAATAGGCTTTCTGATTTAGCTTTAATACAAATGATTAATTGATCAATAAAACTATCATCAATAAATAGAGGAACAACGGAAGTCAGTAAGTCTTTCCTTACAGCTATTAGAACTCCGCCTCCTCGAGATAGACCAGTACTTAGGCTATCTCGATCTTTGCGAAAAACAGTGTACAAATTATTATCAAAGAATTCATAATCGAAAAAGTCAGCAGTTAACCACGTCTCCACTAGAACTATTAGGTCATAGTCCTCACTTGTCGAGGCAGCGTAAATAGCAGAGGCCTTAGTTCTCATGCCTGAAATATTTTGAAAATATATTGATAATGTGCTCTTCGACAAACGAGCTTTATCGTTCGTAACTGAAATAGTTTTAGCCATATACATATGTATATGTACATAAATAGTCATGTACGTAGTAAAGGGACATGAAATAAATATCGTAAACCATGAAAAATGCAAATTTGAGTAAGAATTACTTTTTCCACAAATTTCTTTATTTTTTTATTCAAGTATGTGTAAAATTTCAATTCAAATACTGCTTGTTAAGGTTTACTACTTTGTGTAAAATTCGGAATTTTTCATCAAAACTTAAAACTTTATACTAAATTACTTATTTCACAAATTTCTTATACTATATACTTTTGTTCAAGTATGTGAAAAATACAATACAAGTACTACTTATTAAGGTTTACGACTTTGTGGATAATTCAGGAAAATACGGACAACTTTCATCAAAAATTAAAAAAGTATACTAACAGCCTTATTCATAAAAAAATATCAAAGGTTTATTAAGAGTTTATCAATCAAATAACCAAAAACATTATTCATAAACGCTTTATAAACTAAAAATGCTTTTATGAAAGCGTTAAAATGAAAACAAATTTATAATGAGCTCTACCCTTGTATACGCTCTAAATAAGACCTTACTTCAAAACAAAATAAATAAATAAAAAACTAAACTAATGGCGGCGATATACCAACAGGTTATCATAACCTCTAACGAGATTTTAAGCCGAGCTTCTCTTTCCAACTTGTGGTGTGTTACTTTTTGAGTTTTCCTACAAGTTGGCGGGACCTACAGTTTTTTGCCGACTCCGAACGGCACTTGCAAAGCAAATGAATTATTTGCTGAGAAGCTTCTCATGGCAGAAATACGGAGAGTTTGCCAAACTACTGCCGAGGGGCGACCCCGTTTAGAAAAATTCCTTTCTAAATAATTTTTGATGTTACTTTTGCCGAACCGCCACGACTTGGTGTAGGTGCAGGATGGATATGCCGTTTGGGTCCAATAATTTAGAGTTCTTGGCCATCCAAATGGCCTTGTCAACCTCTGTGCTGGCTGTGGAAATGGTTGCATGGTTGTTTTTGTGTCTGTGAGCTCGCCTGATGGAACGGTGTTTGGTCCGCCGGATGCTGAACATACGAGTACAAAAAGCCTTCGTCACCACCGTTGCATTTCAGAGAAAGAGGAAGCAGGCGAGTGTTCCCTCTTAAAACCTGGAAAGCCGGTAAATATGGGAGAATGTATTGCTCGTTTTTGTTGTTATTTTTATCTAGAAAAGCACACTCCGAAGGTTTTTGGGAGTATTAAGGATAAAAGCAGACCTTTGCCGGAAACGAACCCAGCACGCCCCTTGACCAGCACCATGCGGTACCTGTCCGACTATTGTGGGGGATATTTGGTATGACCAGAGGAACCTTCTAGGTCATCTCATCCCTTCTTTCTGTAGGGAAGAAGAAGTTTGGTAATGCCAGGCATCATATCCGTAGATCAACTATCAGATGGCAAGTCATTACCTTTTGTGGATTTAAGTCGCCTCTTACCAAAAGCATACCTTACTCGGGTATATTTTAAACCCATCACCCGCAGGAGGTTATAATTATAGAAAATCTGGAGGCTCGGAATCATAAACAGTGCCCAAAAAAGATTGAAGATTTGTTAGAGAAGTGCTCCAGAAGATGTATGGTCCTTCGGTGAAGAAAATTGAACCATGTGATCGACGAGCTTTACGAAGTTCTGACAATAGCGCAGCGAATCAAAGCCCAAAGACTCCGCTGAGTCATTTTATACGAATAAACAAATAAACTCCGGCCCAGGTTTTCTTGTCGACATCCGAATTAGGCAGAAGAGGAACGGGATGCCTCGACTGCGATAGAAACAGCACGTGAAGGATGATTTGGATTTACTTGTTGTTTTTTTTAATTGCCGTCAATTGTGACTAAAAAGGGATGACTGGTGGCTAATACGTAACGGTCAAAATCGTGTAGGCGGACAAGCGCCCAGAAGCTTTTTATGGCCCTGAGCAACACCTTCCCCAATATTCTGCAATGCCCAATGTAAGAAAGCACGCAGAGAGTATGAGCAGGCAAAAGGACGTGCTAAAAAATAATTCTAAAATTTTATTAAATTCTAAAATAAATTTTTTTTTTTTTAAATAAAATTACCATATTTATTTACCACCTTATTCATAAAAAAATGCTGTTATACATTATAACTGTTGTTCCGGATATATTTACCCACTGCCCAAAATTTTACACAACGTGCGTTTACAAGCAACGTTTTAAATATCTGTTTATTAAGAAAATTCAAAAGGTACAATATATATATATACGTTAATTAGAATGTATGCTTACAGTGGTTTACAAGTGGTTTTAAAGGTTTCCGGAAACACGCAAATTGCAAATATAAATCTGAAGTGTCAGCGAAGGCTTATTACCACGTTTTATCTCAAACAAGGAAAACTTTCGCGCTAAGTTGTTGGTTGACAGCTGTGTATATGCGTGCTTGGTGGGTCGACTAAGGGGTTGCCATATCTTTCGTAACACTCCCCCCCCCGGTATATCTGTAAGATCTACCTCTCCTTCCGAAATATTAATAGAAAGTACGGCGAGCTTTGTCGCTGGCCGCTCGTAGATACCGGCTGTCCATCGGAGCTCTGGTTTACGGAGATCACTCGTCCCTTTGGCCAGCAGTTCCTTGGCCCGTTTGGGTCGACAATATAAACGATATCTCCCTTCTCAATGGGCTTAACCCTTTCGAACCACTTGATGCGCCGAGTAATCATCGGCAAGTATTCACGTAGCCAACGTCGCCAGAACATGTCTGCCACCTGTTGTGCATACTTCCATCCTCTTCGCAAGTGTGTGGGCTCGTCCGAAAACTCTGTCAAAGGCTTCATTCCACTTGAACTGCCTAACAAAAAATGGTTAGGCGTAAGAGCCTCGTCGTCTTCGTGACCCAAGGGTATGTACGTCAGGGGGCGGGAATTTATAATCGTTTCGACCTCCATTAATGCCCCGCGTAGCTGCTCATCGGTAGGACGTAAGGATTGCAATAACTTCGATAGTGTGCTCTTCACAGAGCGCACAAGTCTTTCCCACGCCCCGCCCATGTGTGGCGAGGCTGGCGGTATGAAACTCCATTTCGTGCATATATTCGTAAAGGTGCTTACAAGTTTGTCCTTGTCCATTACGCTGAAGGTGGTGGCTAGTTCTCGATGAGCGGCTTTAAAGTTCGTGGCGTTGTCACTCCAAAATTCCAGGGGAATGCCGCGCCTTGCCATAAAATTTCGAATGGGCGACTGAAAGACATCGTTCGAGCTATAGGAAGGGAGCTCATTTTTGGCGGTTGGGGTGCGGCTTTGTTGTTACGACACACTTGACATTTCTCACGTACCTTGTTCACTAGCACACGAAGTCTGGGAATCCAAAATACCTGACGTATCTCATTAACAACGGTCTCAGAGTTAGCGTGGAAGTATTTAATATGGTAATCGAGTACTATTAATCTGGTGATATTGTGATCCCTAGGCAGAATAATGAGGTCTTGCCGGCCTGGTATTTTCACTCGTCCTTCAAGGCGTAATAGCGACTCATCGTCGATATAAGGAGAGAGTTTATAAATGGAGCTGGAGCGTTCAATTGGTTTTCCTTTGGCAAGCAAGGAGAGCTCGTCAGAATATACATCGCGCTGGGCTTCTTTCCACAGGAGGTTTTCGGCGTGCTTGAAGTCATTTTGATCTAGCAAACTGTGTAGACCTGGGTCCTTTCGTTTGTACGCTTTCCATGTGCGGGCTACTAATAATATAGTTGCGGTTGTCCGCAGCAAACGAGTCCACCTCGAAAAACGTATATGTATTCCCAGCGGTACGCGGTAGAATTGTGCTTGATTGTGAAACCCGACGTATTTGGCTCTGAGTTCCTCTTGAGTTTCTTCTGCGCTTTGTGCTTCGTTCGGCCAGTACTTTGAGGGTAGTTTTAAAAATTCGGGCCCGGCAAACCAACGGGCGTCATTCGAGATATGAGGCTTATTCCTCCACTTAGTTGCGTCATCGGCCACGTTATCTGCTGAAGGAACCCATCGCCAGCGAGGTGCTTCTGTTAATTCTAAAAATTCGCTCACCCTAAATGCCACAAACTGAGAGTAGCGCCTGTGATCGGAGCGAATCCAGGAGAGTACGGTACGAGAGTCAGTCCAAAAGGTAGTTTCTTTGATAGGCAGCGTAAGGGCACTGATAAGGCCAGCTGCCAGCCGTGCTCCAACAACCGCGGCCTGCAGCTCGAGTCGTGGAATGGAGAGCATTTTCAGGGGAGCGACTTTAGCTTTACTAGCTATCAGCGTACAATGAATAGCGCCGTCAAGACTATGGCGCAGGTAGCACACCGCGGCGAAAGCATTCTCGCTCGCGTCGACAAACACATGCAGCTCTAACTTCGATTCAGGGCAGATATTTCTAAAGTAGCAACGTGGTATCTGTAACTCCTCTATTTTTGGAAATAATTCAATCCATTTTAACCAGCTGCAGTGTTGTTCGTCGGGAATTCTCTCGTCCCAGCCACACCCAGAACGCCAAATATCCTGAAGAATAACCTTTGCGTATATTACGAAGAAGCCTAGCATACCTAAAGGGTCAAATACGCTCATGACTATTTTCAATACTTCTCTTTTGGTGGGATGGTGATCGGCATCTAATAAGCCCAAACTTTTATGGTTATGCGAAATTCGGAAGGTAAAGGAATCAACCCCTGCGAGCCACCAGAGTCCCAATATCTTTTCTGCTTGTATTTCCTGACTGGTGTTGAAGTTGATTTCGAAGTCACTGGCACCAGTTTCCAACGCTTTTACCACGTCTACGCAGTTAGATCGCTAATTTCTAATATTAAACCCACCTTGAGCGTGAATGAAACTAACATCCTTTGCCAGCTTGATGGCCTCATCGGGTGTATCTACACTGTCTAGCATATCATCGACATAATGGTTACTTACGATGCAATTGACGGCTCGAGGATAGAGGGTGCGAAACTTTTCTGCGTTAAAATTCTTTACGTACTGCGCGCTACTTGGCGAGCAGGTGGCACCAAAGGTCATTACCGTCATAACAAATACTGAGGGTTCGGTTGCTCCAGAATCGAACCATAGGAAACGCTGGTAAGCCTGGTCCTGAGGACGTATTCGGTGAAACGTATTTGGTGAAACATTTCCTCGATGTCCCCGGTGACCGCAATAGCTCGTTCCCGAAACCTTCTTAAGACGCATACCAAGCACGTTAGTTGGTCAGGCCCTTTCAGCAGCATTGAGTTGAGAGACACGTTAGCCACCCTAGCGGCTGCGTCCCAGACGAGTCTGATCTTGCCCGGTTTGTTCGGGTTAAAGACGGGAAAAATTGGTAGATACCAACACTTGCGGTCCGCCAAAGACGCAAGGGGAAGCTGTTTCACATATCCTCTCTTTACATACGCACTTACCTTATCTGCCAGAGTTGCGGCCAGATCTGGATCTCGAGCCAGTTTTGTTTGCAAGCATTTTGCCCTTCGAAGCGCCATTGGTAGACTATCGGGATGCGAAACTGCATCGTTTTTCCAAACTAAACCTGTTTCGTAGTGGCCGTTGATATACTTGGTGTTAGTCTTGAGTTGTTCTACGGCGTGTTGCTCCTCAGGCGATGATGATAATTCTGATCTCTTAGCAACGTCCACATTGTCAAGGCATATGTGATCTTTAACTATCGGTAGTAGCTCAGCGCTGGCAATGGCGTCACAGGACGCAGGAGTGAAAGGCGTGGTAGCCCAACGGCAGCTGTGATTGCTGCTTTGCTACAGACCCTTTCAACGTCCAGCCCAATCTCGTCTTTTCGGCAATAGGTTCGTCGAGTGACCCTTCCCTAAATTTCAAGCTCTGCCCCAACCGGCTGTTATTCAGGCCAATCGGCAGCCACGGCGCAGCCTTAGCGTAGGATGACAAAGGGATTCCGTTCAAATGCGCATACCTAGCTCGAAGTGTGTTGGCATCAACGCTCTGTATTGGTAACTCAAGGCGTTGTACGGTTCGGACGTCTTTCAGGATGAAACTTTTTTTGGAATTAACGCCCGAAACCTTCATGTCCAATACTTGGGAATCATTTTCGAACCGGTGGGCATCAGCCGTCCACCTGAGGCAAAGGGGTTGAGGCGTTCCCTCTAAATTTAGGCTATTTAGTAGGTCAGCGTCCATCAGCGTTAAAGAGGAGCCATCATCAAAGAACGCATACGTCTCGAGTTTCCTGTTGTTGCCATAAAGTGTCACCGGTAGGACCCGAAATAGGATCGAGTTGGCCTCACAACTGTGTGCGTTGACTGTAGGGTTACCAGGTATTGCACGCTGGACTACGGAAGATTGTCTGTGCAGGAGTGGATGATGAGTGAGACGACAGCCATCTACGTTGCAATTAATAGTCGATGAGCATGGACGTTTATGGTGTCCTTTCAGGCAGCGTCGACAAAGATTACGCAAACGAACCACCTTCCATCGCTCCGACCTGTTCATTGCTTGAAACACAGCACACCTGTCAAGTTCGTCACAATCGCCTTGGCAAATGACACATATGCTACCTCCAGGTTTGATATCATCTGTATGCGCATTTAAATAACCGCGCTTTGTTTGATTCTTTGAAGAACTACTTGGCAATAGTACGTTGTTTGCACCCTGTGCAAGCTGGAAGAGCCAATTACCAAAGCTCTCGAGGTTGGATGACGGTAACTGCAATTTGTGCATGCCCCAGAACGCGGCTAGTAGCCCCGGAAGTTTCGCTACCAGCTCTTGTTCTAGCTCCGGGTTGTTTAAATGGCACATCATATTTGAGGCTTTCATCGTTGCGCAAACGCTTTGCACTTCCAGTGCCAGATCTACGAGAGTCTCCATTCGATTTTCTTTCACTGCTGGTATATTTTTGATTCGACTTATAAGTACGCTGATAATGAGTTCTGGACGACCAAATTTCATTTGAAGTGTGTCTATTATTTGAGGGACGCATGAGGCATGGAGGAGAAGGTTCCTTACTGCATTGCGTGCTGGCCCCTCCAATGCTTGGCGCAGACGAATCAAATTTTCTCCTGTTGAAAACCCACACAGCTCGGTCGTTTGTCGGTAAGTAGCCACAAACAAGGGCCACTCCTCCGGTTGGCCGTCGAATTTAGGAAGTTCCTTACACAGACCCTTACGCGCAGCTAGCTGGTTCTTAGTTAGGCAAGTAAAATCTTTCGATGGTGTGACGGGACTGGCGGAAGGAGGTTGCGGGTGCGTATTTACTGGGCCGCCTTCAGAAATTAGGTTTGGCAGCCAGGTAGTAGTGGCAGCAGGAGTGTGTTGCGTATGCCGCTGTTGCTCAAGAGTAGAGAGCCTTTTCGTTAGTGCGTCTATCTCACGCTGAACGTTGTCGTCGCGTACCCCTTCTATCCTTTTACTAGTGGCCGCAGGCTGTGGTCGTGGCCCGTTTGAAGGGCGCTGGTTTGAAGTCGGTGTCTTGGGTGGCGCAGAGCTGGGTAAGGTGATCCCAGTAGCGTTTAGCCACTTTTGGAAAGCAGTCACGTTCAGCTCCTCATCAGAGTCCGAGTCGGTTTCCGCGCATTGCAGGAGCTTCCTACGCCTTGCGAGTATGGCTTCCTTTTGTTGAAGCAGTTTGTATTCCTCTTCAAGTAATATGGCTTCAGCTTGAAAGCGACGTGTTTTACTCGATTTATCGTGGCGGCCAGAGCGCAGTGACGTGCGGCCGTGTTGGGCAGCTTCAGGCGGTGAGTTTTGCTCTTCATTAGCCGTACCAGAGGGCAGAGCAGATTCACCACCTACGTTCTTGCTTGAATTTGGCAAGCCATCGTTGACTACATTTGACTGGTTATTACTAGCTGCTAAACAGTATTGGCAGCGCCAGTCTTCGTTCTCGACAGAGGAAGTCACGTTCACACATTGAAAGTAGTACCATTGGTCGCATTCGTCGCAGCACACCATTTCTGAATCGTCCGGTTTCTGGCAGAATTTGCAGCTAAACACCGTGATTTCTTCTGCTTGCGACATCATTCAATTTGAGCAATTGAAGTTCACTATATTTAAAAGATGTTCCGGATATATTTACCCACTGCCCAAAATTTTACACAACGTGCGTTTACAAGCAACGTTTTAAATATCTGTTTATTAAGAAAATTCAAAAGGTACAATATATATATATACGTTAATTAGAATGTATGCTTACAGTGGTTTACAAGTGGTTTTAAAGGTTTCCGGAAACACTACGACTACGGGGTTGCCATATCTTTCGTAACAACTGTGTAATAGTAAAAACTATTTATAACTTAGTAAAGCTGTTATAATGAACTTTATTCATAAACGCTTTATAAAGATTATTATTGGTTTATAAAGTTTTTGCTGTCAAAATTGGATAGAAATATGGTAATGTTGGCGTTGACAAATGGCAGTTTGAAAATTGTCAATTGTCGTTTTGTAATTCAAATTAAAATTAAAAAAAAATATCTTTCACGCAGAATTGAATAGCTCCCGAAGAAAAGCTGGGAAAAAAGGTCGTGCTCCTCTGTGACTCTCTCTCAGTGTGTTCGTGTGCTCCAAAGATAGTAGGAATGTTGAACGGAGCTGAAAGGTGCTTGCGGCGTTGTCATTTTGTGTACCGGGCATAGCAGCTGTGCTGTTTTTCTTTTCGCCCAAGGGCGTCATGCGACTCGCAACGCTCTAGATCTCCACCACCGCCTGAATTTCTGTATCCACCACCTTCTTATACACAGCAAGCTGTACAATGTGCTCCCGGTTGTCATTCGCGCCCTACGACACCTGCACCTCATTCTGCTGCCCACAGCTACCTTCTTTGGAGGTGAGCCAAGCCGAGTATCAGACCCCGTATCCATCATCACCCCTCCCCCTTTCGCTCCCAGCACGAGTGCAAGCAAAGCTTATATTCCAAGGTGCGGACGGTCAAGCACAAGCCCTGGCAAATCCAATGCTGGGACGCATACGACCTATTCTTCTTCCACCCATGCATACGAACCTAGCGTTTTGCAGTTTTGCCAATTTAAACCCGACATCGACCCAATGGACAAGAGATCTAGAACGACAGAGTATCGGGAGATGTGGACCTTAACCTCATAATCGTGTATATACCACCTTCCTCCTGTCCAAGCTACCCTAGAGATTACCGCCTGATATTAGCATGGCCTACTGAAGAGAAGAGGAGCTAGTCGAGCCGATTGGCGATTCGACGTTATGCAAGTTAACAGTACACCACCCACAGTGCCCTTATGGCAATTATAAACAAATATTTGAAATCTGACGCTGCTGGTATTGCATTAGTAAAACTGATGTAATGCCAAGAGCAATGTTTACTGTGAGTTCCCAGTTTCTCAAGTTCATACTCAAATTTCATTTAAACAATACTCCATTTCCCACGCATCAGTAGCGATAGTGTCAAGTTAGGATAAACACTAGGTAAGCTAATTTAAGCTATAAATAAGGGTGAATTAAATGAATAAAGTTAGTTTTGGGACAGCCGTGTCAATGGGCAGCAAATAAAGTTATATCTTTTTAAAAAAACATACCCTAGCGGGTAAAAGGTAAGTGGCGCCCAACGTGGGGCCCACGTTGTAAAATATAATAAAAAGTATCCTCAGTGAAGGAGGAGAAAAAAAGGAAAAAAACAAGTACCCTTACCAAAGGAGAAAAGCCAAAAACACCTTATTTAAAAAAAAATATATAAAAAGTATCCTCATTTGAAGGAGAAAAAAATAAATAAAAAACAAGTATCCTTGCGAAGGAGAAAAGCAGAAAAAAAAAGTTGAATAACAGATTTTGTTAAGTGAGAACACAACGTTGAAAGCTGAATAAGCAAAAACACAACAGATAAGAAGTGAAACGGTACATAATAAAAGTTAAACTACACCAAAAAATAACAGCGGAAACAATAACAAGAACTATAAAATTTTTAACAACAACAATACAAAAAATCTTGGATCATCAAAAAAAGGTAACTTGGATACAACAGCTGGCGTTAACATCCAGCGAGCGTAATAGAAGTGTAATATTGAAGCATCCATAGCGAGGTAACGTGGATACGAGAGCTGGCGAGCGTGGGAGAAGTGGAATATTGGAGTAAGAAGAGATTAGCAAACATTTAAAATCTACTAGGAAAACAAACATATAATCGACTGCAGTGATTTTGTGTACGGAACGGTGTGCAGAGGATCGTGAATAGCAAGGCAATAGAGTAAGCTTGATTTTTATACTTATTGATTTATGTTGGTCAGGAATTTACTGTAAAACCTATACTACTTGAAATAATTATTAGAAATTTGAGTCTGGATTTATTAATTAACGTTTTTGGAAAAATGTCGTTAGAAAATGAAGATGAAGCCACAGTGGCTAGATTAATAGCCGCAACTAATGCTTCCTTGAAACTAGAAGTAGCAGAATTGCGCAGGCAAATTAAGGGGATAACACAGGCAGCTACTATTGCTGAGTACAGGCCTGAAGTTATTGATCAGCAAATAAGATTTGATGAGTCCTTAGAAGTAATAAAATCTTTGCCGGAATTCACCGGCAAGCAAAGCAAATATGTTAGTTGGCGGGAATCCGCTAATAACACCATGAGTCTTTACGTTAGAGGCAGCCGTAAGTATTTTGCTGCATTAACTATATTAAGATGGAGTGTAATGGAGTGTGGTTGCTAAGTGACCTTGCTCAATCCCGACTCTTGCGTCCTCGTTCGTGCACTCTGGGCAACGGGAGCTACCTAGGCTCGCGGCAGAAAGAGAGGGAGCCCCGGTGGGGCCACTCCATACACTGCGGGTTGCGCCCGTTCGCAACGTCTCCTTGTAGGCAGCGTCCTTTTTTTTCGAGGCAGTTTTGCATTCCTCATCGTACCAGTTGTTCTTGCGGGCTCGCTGGAACCCTATAGTGGCCTCAGCGGCGGTACGCAATGAGTGAGGGATATGCTTCCATTGCTCGGTTACATCGTTAGGTCGAGGATTGCCCTCTGCTAGCAGGTGTGAGAGTCGAGTTGTGAAATTATCAGCTGTCTGTGTCATTCGCAGCTTCTCGACGTCAAACTTTCCTTCCGTTACTGTGCGCACTTTCTTCTTTGCACAGAGGCGTGTGCGTATCTTGGCTGCAACAAGATAATGGTCAGAGTCAATATTGGGACCACGCAGTGTACGCACGTCCAGAACGGTGGAGCTATGTCTGCCGTCAATCAAGACATGATCAATCTGGTTTCTAGTTCTTTGATCAGGGGACTGCCATGTGGCTTGGATTGAATATGATACGGTGGAAAATTTGATAACTATTTTAAAAGAGTTCATACAACCGAAATTTGTGACTGCGATTCACTGTACACCAGAGGATCTCTATGCGATTAAAACTGAATTAAAGGAAACGTTCACAAATAAATTTTTGTATACCAGGAATTTTCCAATAGATGTAACAAACAGGGAGGACCAGGGTGCGATAGTTGAACAGACACATAACAGAGCACACAGGAGTTTTGAGGAAAATATAAAACAAATTTGTACAATGTACTATTGGCCTGAAATGCATAAGCAATTCAGAGAATATATTAGAAACTGCGTCATTTGTAATAAAAATAAATATGATAGACACCCGCGGAAAATACCGATTGGGGAGGCTCCTATACCTAACGAAGAAGGAATACAAGTTCATATTGATATATTTTATGCCCAGTCTTTGAAATTCATTACGTGTATTGTCGCATATTCAAAGTTTTTGGTTTTCCTAATGTAAAGATGATAACACTAGATAACGAACCGGGATTCACTACCGTGCAGTTTAAAACTTTAATGCAGAGACTTAATAGTAAGACTCATTTTTGTGACCCAAATCACAGTTCAACAAATGGACAAGTGGAAAGGGTTCATTCAACGGTAATTGAAATCTCAAGATGTATGAAGCAGGAGTATAGTCTGATCAGTTTTTCAGAATCGATATACAGAGCGGTTCATCAATATAACAAAACAATACATTCCGTAATTGAGAATAAACCTTTTGAGGTACTTTACAATAAGGTTAAACATGATACTGTGAAACAAAGATTGCGGTTAGCGCAAGAAAAGATGTTGGATATGTTACGACAGCCTTATCGTACAATGTGTATTTGTATATGTGTATGTGTGTGTGTGTGTGTACGGATGTGAGCTATCCTCAAACCAACCGCCTGAGATATATTCTGGTTGTTGATAGGTATAGGCGCAGGCGTAAGTTCGATGTGCAACGATGGTTTGATCGAGCGACTTCGCGGCATCAAGTGGTGCGACCGCCGGTATACTCCAGCTTCCGAAAGCCTTCAGAAAGGTGCCAAGTTTAGTTGCAAATTGTCAGGAAAACTTCGCGGATCGTTTGTGCGGATCAGTTGTGTAAAGCCAGAGTGTATATCGTCCCCTTTTTGCGTTTTTATCGTAACCACCATTTTTTCGAAATTTACTTTTTGATGCAAATTTGTTCATCATCCCTTAGCGCATCATCTGGAAAAAAATTATAGCTGAAATCCTTACAGTTATGTCAAAAAATGGCTATCTTTTTTATCGTATCCACCAATTCATAAATGAAAAAATAAAAAAAAAATTTAAAAAATGCTCTCCTGTAAAATTTGGGTTTTGGCGTTTACGATAAAAACGCAAAAAGGGGACGATATAGTTATACGTATGTACTTATACAAAGTGAAACAATAAGAAGAAGTATAAAATAAAAAAAAAAATAAAAAATGAATTAAAAAAAAAAAAAAATTAATAAATTCATTAGAAATATATTTATATTCATATATATAGTGCTCAAGTGCCAAAACTAAGCGAATAATAAACAAACAACCAAAAAAAAAAAAAAAAAATATTTTAAATAAAGATCAAACTTATAAGTACGTAAGACAAAAGAAAAAAGAAAAGAATTATTTTGTCTATAGAAATTCATTTAAAGAAAAAAAAAATATATATATACAGATATACTTAAAATAAAATAAGAGGAAGAAAAAAAAACATATAGTGAGTGGCCGTACTGGCAATCGCGAACAATCAATCGCTAAACCGGCTTGCTTGCGGACTAGAAGTTGTTGGAGTGGTTCACCTTTAAATCCTTACTGTCACATCCCGCCAAAACCGAGGTAAGTAATAAATTAAATTAAAGTTTTAAAATTATAGTAGAAAAAAAGGAAAAAAAATGGGCATTGAAAAGTAATTGAAAGTATTCTTGTTTAAACTAACATAAGTGGAGTTATTCCATTTCTCCACTTAGTCAAAGCTATGCGCATATTACTAGAAAATTAATGATGCAATTTTGTTTCTTCCATTTACAGGTTCTTGTCAGCGGGAGACAAAACCATCGAACCTCGGTTTTTGTTCATATTTTGTCTGGCTTAATATAAGAAACGATCGACGCCGTAACGGCAGGCACCAGATCACCGACCCCAAACGCGCTAGAACAAAGCGGCACTTTGCCTTAAACATCATAGGCATATTTGAATAATCCATTACCGTCGAGCAGCTGTTTCCGTGCTTTAACCGGAAAAAAACCAATAAAATCAATAGCCAAAAGTCTGCAAACTGCACAACAGAACAAAGGGAACAACGAAACATTGAAACAACACGACAGAGCGAGAGTGTGCGCGGGAGCAGCCGAGAGAGCAGCAAGGGAGAGAGCAGCGGCAGTGGCAGAGGAGATCAGCTTTAGAAACCTGTTTTTTTTTTTTATTTGTTCTTTTTGCTTTAGCTAAGTTTTTTTCTATTGTTTTTTTTGCTCCTACATGATTTTTGCAGGCCTGCTTTAGGCTGCACATTTATATTAGATTTATATATTTTTTTTTGTTCATACTTCTTTTGTTAATTTAGTTAAAGGGCAAACAAACCCACAATAGACTGGGTTCTGTTGCTTTTTTTATATACATATTTTTTTTTGATATTTCCTTTTACTTGGCCTCTATGCCTATATTATTTTCTAGTTAAATTTTCCTTTGGTTTTTTTTTTTTTTTTGCTCCCATGGCAATTATTCAATTTGTTTTGATCAACATACATTTTTATTTTTAGTTTTTGATCGATCCATTCTCTTTTGGGTTTCTTTTTGCTATTTTCCTTTTTTTTTGCCCAATTCACACGTTAGTACTTTCGATTAAATTCGCTCGACGAATTCATTGTAAACGTTTTTTTGTTTATTCTTTTTATCTGGGTTTCTGTTGGTTCAATTAATTACATTACTTTTTTGTTTTCGCCTTGAAGTTCTTTTTATAATTTTCAGTCATTGTTGTTTCATAGTTGGCCTTGCTGTGGAGGTATGCGCCATATGACCCGCTCGCTGCCCACAGTCACGAGCGAGTGATCTGGCTTTGACAAAGAAACTCTTGTAAGAACCTCAACTGCTTGCTTTCGTGTGAGAGTAGCTTGACTTTGTTTATTTCTATTTTTCCTCCCACAGTTTAGCGACGTGTGCTGGCGCCACCATAAACGCTGCAAACATCAGGTGAGTGATACTACAAGTCAAGATACGTATATTTCCATGCACCTATGCTGAAGTACATTTAGTACTATTTTTACTACTTTTTTTATACTTTTTATATCTCGAGAAACTTTTAAGATATTTTTCTTGTTATCTTTTTTTTTTTTTTTTTTTTACTTAATTATACTCTTTTTATATAATTAAGACCTAAATTGAATTACATTCTTTAGTTTAATCTGGTTGAAACCATTTCTTTTGTTTTATTACACTTTTCACTCCTTATTAGTAAATTAAGGCCGAAATTGAATTATATCATTTATTGTTACCCGATTATTAGGGTTAAATTCATGCTCCTTTTTAATTAACTATGTTCAATTAAGACATAAATAATATAATTATATTCCTTCATTTTTTACCTAGGTATTTAAGTTGAAATCATAGTTACTAGATTTCCTTTGGATTTTTTTTGCTGTCAATACTTAGGCTAAGTCAGTTTTCTTAGTGACCTTAAGTTATTTCGTAGAATAAAGAAAAGGATTGTAATGAAACCTTGAAATCTTGTTGTCTAATTATGTCGGGCTAAATCTCCTTGGTTTCTGGAGTCGGGTGTTGTTCTCCCGGATAATGGTGAGATGCTAGGCGTTTGATCCATGGACTGACGGACGGACATGACTTGACATTAGGGCAGACGGACGACTGTCCGTAATAGGGAATGCTACGCTGTTGTTCGGAGCCCAGTAGCATTCAAGGTAGTTCGCAGGATGCGAACTAAAGGGGTGGGTCGGCTCCACTGACAGGACTGTTTTCTACCGCTATGTCTTCTTTCCGCTCTACTGTCTATCATATTTCATCACAGGCATGAACTCTTTTTTTGTTAGTGTAGCTGTGAGTGAGAAGTTGTGGCAAGGAACACGACCACCGACGAGCTTAGCCTGGGTTTCCAGCATGCCTGGCCCGCCATGACTTCTCGCCCACTAACAGCGGCTTACACAACAAATGGCGCCCAACGATAATAACCCGGTTTTTTTGTTATTAAATTTCCCAAATATCTTACGTACGCTTTTAAACTTCTTTGTTCTATTGCTACATTTCTTACTATTCTCTACTTTTAAAGCTTGTTTCCTGAATCTTTTGTTTCCTTCTCGGACAGTGTTAGGGGTTTATCGGTCAGCTTCACTGAGGCCCAGGCCGTGGTGAAAGGGATCGATGAGCAATGAGGTTGCAGGAGTCGAGGCTTCCATGCGAGGAGCATCAGCTCCGGGCCAACCACCACCATCGCCGACCCCGAGAACATCCAACGGACAACCACCACAGTCGTCGACCCCGGGAACATACACCGTACAACCACCCAGGGACGGTCGAAGCAGATACGAACATCAAACGTACAGGAAGAAAATCGACCTGGAAAAATGGCACCTGAAATTCGATGGGACAACGAAGAACATGACCGTCGAAAGTTTTGTATTTCGTGCCGAGAGGATGCGCGAGCAGCACGACGTCACTCACGAGCAACTCCTCGCGGACTTCCATTGCCTAGTAACTGGAGCTGCGCTAAAGTGGTATTGGCAAGTTCTGGAGGACCACGCGGAGGATCCAACGTTCAACTACGCAAAGCTCAAAACAGAGCTGCTGACGCAATTTAGGAGTGCGGAGTCAGATTATGAGGTGATCCGCGAAATTATGGAAAGGAAACAGGGGGGACAAGAGTCTTTCGAGGACTTCTACGCGGACATCCATGATCTGACCTTCCGATTGAAGAAGAGGATACCAGAGGCCGAACTGGTAAAAATAATAAAGGGTAACCTTAAGCCATACTTGGCCAATCTCACGTTCGCGGCGCGAACTGATACATTAGCCGATCTCAAAACCGAATGTAAACGGGCGGAAAAACTAATTAAGGAGAATCGGTCCCGAAATAAAGCGGTTAGTGAGTTAGACATTAATAGGGAAGAAGGGGGCCTGAGTAAGGTGGAAATCGAGGCCATAGGGAAGGATGAAAGAAGCAAGTTAGGGCCCTATAGATCTAGTCCTGGTAATTTCAAGCAAGGAGATCCACCGAAACCCAGTCCCAAATCTTTCCAACCCCCATCCCATGTTCGTAATACGTCAAATCCCACTAGTAACGTCCCCGGTCAAGTGTTTTGTCCATCACCTTTTCACCTCATGTTGTGTTACGTGTGTGGAATGCCCGGGGATTTCTTTAGGAAAGATCCACAGGCAGCAGCGAAACATGGTCCTTGTAAGTCGTCCTTTCATTGTATGAAGTGTTTTATGTGTGGAAGTGATGTATCGTATTGTGTATTTAAATCGGAAACGGAAAACAGGCAGCTGGCAGAGATGTCCGGGCACTCTGTACAGGGTCCGAACCCCCCGGAAAATTAGGCGTAGATGTAAAAATTTTAAGACGCGAAGGCAATGGGAAAATTACGGGGGAGTGCGACCATGCAAAATTAGTGAGGGAAAGCCTACATGAAAGAAAGAAGAGGTATGAGGAAGCTAGAAGGAGGATTTTCATGGAAGAAATCAAGACGAGGCAGAAAGATAGACGTTTCCAAAAAATTCGGAAGATGAGGGAGAAACACCGCATGCTCAAACATATACAGCAGAAGATTGTCGCTACAATCGTGACTATAAAGGGGGATAATAGGTTATTCGCGCGAACGGTAATTGGTGGTCACGAAGCCCTCGCATTACTCGACTCTGGAGCCGGTTCTAGTTGTTTGGGGAAAGGAGCCATGTCATTCTTAGAGGGGAAAGAAGAAACTATTACCAAATTAAATGGCCAAAACGTTCGCACCGCGAATGGGGGTGAAACTCCGGTGGTGGGTGTAGTAACGCTACCTGTCACGTGGGATGGAGTAACCCGACCACTGGAATTTTTGATTGTCCCTGAGCTAACTCAAGAAGTTTACTTAGGTATTGATTTCTGGCGGGTGTTCGATTTAAATGTAGTAGGTAAAAGTGTGAATGAGTGTGTGCATGATAGGACTGTGTCAGAACTCGCACCTGCCGAAGGTGATCTCTCCTTCGACGCAGTTCAGCATTCCCTAACGACTGCACAAAACCGCGTTTTAGATAAGGTTAAAGCCCAATTCCCTTCCTTCGCCGTCCTGGGATTGGGCAGAACAGATGCGGAAGAACATACGATAGAGGTAGTAGAAGAAAATACGCCAATCAAACAAAGACACTACCCTATCTCCCCCGCGATTCAAAAATTAGTTTATGAGGAGTTAGACAGGATGTTATCCATGGGTGTTATTGAGGAGAGCAATAGCAGCTGGAGCTCTCCTGTCTCGTTAGTTATAAAAGGCACTAAGAACCGGCTATGTTTGGATGCCAGGAAGGTGAATGCTCGTACGATAAAAGATTCCTATCCATTGCCCTATATTGATGACATTCTAAGCAGATTGCAAAACACGCGGTTCATATCGGCAATAGATCTCAAAGATGCCTTTTGGCAAATTCCTTTAGAAAAACGTTCGAGAGAAAAGACAGCATTCACCGTTCCTGGCAGGCCACTCTACCAGTTCACCGTGATGCCATTTGGTCTATGTAATGCCGCTCAGCGGATGTGTCGTCTCATGGACAAGGTCATTCCGGCCGCTTTACGTGAGTGTGTATTTGTGTATCTTGACGACTTGTTAGTGTGTTCAGTAGATTTTGAGTCACATATGTTGTTATTGGAAAAGGTCGCTAGGTGCTTACGCGAAGCTAAGTTAACTATTAACGTAGAGAAAAGCAAATTTTGCTTTAAAGAAGTGCGATATCTGGGGTATGTGGTTGGCGACGGTTCCATACGGACCGATGCCAATAAAGTCGCAGCAGTTAGGGATTTCCCCCAACCTAAGACTCCAAAACAACTCCGGAGGTTCCTGGGCATGTCAGGGTGGTACCGTCGCTTCATTAGAGATTACGCAACCATCGCAGCGCCGCTGCACGACTGTCTCACAAAGGACCGTATTAAAAAGTTCGAAATGACGGGTGAAGCGAGTAAGGCCTTTGAGGAGCTGAAACAAAGCTTAATATCAGCACCAGTACCCGTTCACCCGGATTTCAATAAGCACTTTTTTATTCAATGCGACGCTTCAACAGACGGGGTGGGTGGAGTTTTATTCCAGAAAGACGAAGACGAAAACGAACGACCTATCGCGTACATGTCTGCGAAATTGAATAAGGCACAACGTAATTATAGCGTGACGGAGTTGGAGTGCTATGCAGCAGTATTGAGTGTGAAGCGGTTCCGACCTTATGTGGAAGGGCTCCCCTTCACAATCATCACGGACCACGCGAGCCTTAAGTGGCTAATGGGTCAGAAGGACCTTAGTGGACGACTGGCCAGATGGAGCCTGAAGCTGCAAGCCTTCAACTTCGACATCGAGCACCGTAAGGGAGCTCAAAACGTTGTGCCTGATACATTGTCGCGTATGGACATGGACGAGGTAGCACTGACTGACAGAGTTTTAGACATTAGTCTGGACTCACCCTATTTCGAAACTGAAGAATACCGTGCACTTAAAGACACCATAACGAAAGACAAAGACAAAATACTTGATCTATGCGTATCAGACGGCTATATTTACAAACGGACACAGTTTAATAGAGGGGGAGAACTTCAAGAGGACCACACCTGGAAACTCTGGGTACCTTCGGAGTTGCGGGTAGGTTTGGTAGAAGCTGCACACTACTCTCCGTCTTCGGGTCATGGAGGAATCCACAAAACCCTCGCCCGAATAAGAGAAAAATATTTTTGGCCAGGCATGGTGTCCGATGTGCGACAGTGTGTCAAAGATTGCAACACATGTAAAGAAACAAAGACCCAAAATAATTTTCGTAAGCCACCAATGGGCAAACAACTAATTACCGAGCGACCTTTCCAACGTCTTTACGTCGATTTTATGGGACCATATCCTCGTTCGAAGGATGGAAATGTTTTTCTGTTTGTATGTCTTGATCATTTTAGTAAATTTGTGTTCCTTAAGCCCATGCAGAGAGCGACAGCTGCTAAGGTAGTTCAATTCCTTGAGAAGGAAGTATTCCACGTATTTGGAGTTCCCGAATTCGTCCACTCAGACAACGGGAAACAGTTTGTCTCGGAAGCCTTCGCCTCCTTTTTGAATCGGTACGGGGCGAAACATATAAGGACTGCATTCTACTCTCCCCAGGCAAATGCGGCGGAACGGGTAAATAGATCCGTACTGCAAATGATACGAGCGTATATCGGCGGTAACCAAAAGACCTGGGATCAGCACGTAAGTGATGCGGCTTTTGCCCTGCGAAGTGTGGTACATACAGCCATAGGAGAGTCGCCGTATCATGCTGTATTCGGGATACCCATGGTACAACATGGCGCCTCTTATGACATTCTGCGTAGAATAGGTTCGATAAAGGATACCGATTGCGAGATAGAGTTAAGAGATAGGCAACAGTTACTTAGAAATAAGATATTTGACGAGCTAAAGCGAGCATATAAGATGGGCGAGAAGGTGTATAATACGAGGGCGAAAGAAGTTAGTTTTAAAATTGGACAAGTGGTATACCGCCGAAATTTTAAGCAAAGCTCTCAAATCAACCACTACAATGCTAAGCTAGGGCCTAAACACATACCGTGCGTTGTCCTGAGGACGATAGGCAATTCACTGTATGAGCTAAGCGACAACTCTGGAAAGAGAGTAGGGGTATACCACGCGAAGGATATATTCGTTGCTTAGGGGTAGTAATTGTAGTGTTCGTATGTGTGTATCTGTAAAATTGACCACTGATCTATTTTTTTTTATTTGACTTGACCTTATGCATTAATCTGTTTATTGACTTTTTTATTTATTTTGTTATTTATTTATTTATTTATTTATTTAGTCATTTATTTATTTATTTATTTATTTATTTATTACTGTATACATGTACGTTTGTGATGTTTTTTTTTTTTTTTTTCTTTTTTTTTTTTACTTGACTAATTTTCCATTTATACATTCTCTTATTTATTTTACTTTATCCTATTAACTTGCCAATTAAGAACCTCACTACAGTGTTTCTGCGTGTTGTCCTGCATGCAACAAGTGTGGCTATTCCCAGTGATAGGATTATAACATTAGGTATAAGATCAGACACCCTGTGATGCGTAGGTTTAGTTTTAGACTGTGATATAGTAGAACAGGAAGATAAGAGGAAATAGGCAGACGAGCATAGTATCAGGACATAGGCCCGGCTTGGGGTCGTGGGACGAAGCCACACGTTGGGCACATAAGCTCGTGGGAAACAGGCTGCCTTGGGAGCATTTTTTCTCACCCACTCCATGGTGCAGGCACCATCGGCGGATGCGAGGTTTGTTACGACAGCCTTATCGTACAATGTGTATTTGTATATGTGTATGTGTGTGTGTGTGTGTACGGATGTGAGCTATCCTCAAACCAACCGCCTGAGATATATTCTGGTTGTTGATAGGTTTAGGCGCAGGCGTAAGTTCGATGTGCAACGATGGTTTGATCGAGCGACTTCGCGGCATCAAGTGGTGCGACCGCCGGTATACTCCAGCTTCCGAAAGCCTTCAGAAAGGTGCCAAGTTTAGTTGCAAATTGTCAGGAAAACTTCGCGGATCGTTTGTGCGGATCAGTTGTGTAAAGCCAGAGTGTATATAGTTATACGTATGTACTTATACGAAGTGAAACAATAAGAAGAAGTATAAAATAAAAAAAAATAAAAAAAAATGAATTTAAAAAAAAAAAAAATGAATAAATTCATTAGAAATATATTTATATTCATATATATAGTGCTCAAGTGCCAAAACTAAGCGAATAATAAACAAACAACCAAAAAAAAAAAAAAAATATTTTAAATAAAGATCAAACTTATAAGTACGTAAGACAAAAGAAAAAAGAAAAGAATTATTTTGTCTATAGAAATTCATTTAAAGAAAAAAAAAAATATATATATACAGATATACTTAAAATAAAATAAGAGGAAGAAAAAAAAAACATATAGTGAGTGGCCGTACTGGCAATCGCGAACAATCAATCGCTAAACCGGCTTGCTTGCGGACTAGAAGTTGTTGGAGTGGTTCACCTTTAAATCCTTACTGTCACATCCCGCCAAAACCGAGGTAAGTAATAAATTAAATTAAAGTTTTAAAATTATAGTAGAAAAAAAGGAAAAAAAAATGGGCATTGAAAAGTAATTGAAAGTATTCTTGTTGAAACTAACATAAGTGGAGTTATTCCATTTCTCCACTTAGTCAAAGCTATGCGCATATTACTAGAAAATTAATGATGCAATTTTGTTTCTTCCATTTACAGGTTCTTGTCAGCGGGAGACAAAACCATCGAACCTCGGTTTTTGTTCATATTTTGTCTGGCTTAATATAAGAAACGATCGACGCCGTAACGGCAGGCACCAGATCACCGACCCCAAACGCGCTAGAAAAAAGCGGCACTTTGCCTTAAACATCATAGGCATATTTGAATAATCCATTACCGTCGAGCAGCTGTTTCCGTGCTTTAACCGGAAAAAAACCAATAAAATCAATAGCCAAAAGTCTGCAAACTGCACAACAGAACAAAGGGAACAACGAAACATTGAAACAACACGACAGAGCGAGAGTGTGCGCGGGAGCAGCCGAGAGAGCAGCAAGGGAGAGAGCAGCGGCAGTGGCAGAGGAGATCAGCTTTAGAAACCTGTTTTTTTTTTTTTTATTTGTTCTTTTTGCTTTAGCTAAGTTTTTTTCTATTGTTTTTTTTTGCTCCTACATGATTTTTGCAGGCCTGCTTTAGGCTGCACATTTATATTAGATTTATATATTTTTTTTTGTTCATACTTCTTTTGTTAATTTAGTTAAAGGGCAAACAAACCCACAATAGACTGGGTTCTGTTGCTTTTTTTATATACATATTTTTTTTTGATATTTCCTTTTACTTGGCCTCTATGCCTATATTATTTTCTAGTTAAATTTTCCTTTGGTTTTTTTTTTTTTTTTGCTCCCATGGCAATTATTCAATTTGTTTTGATCAACATACATTTTTATTTTTAGTTTTTGATCGATCCATTCTCTTTTGGGTTTCTTTTTGCTATTTTCCTTTTTTTTTGCCCAATTCACACGATAGTACTTTCGATTAAATTCGCTCGACGAATTCATTGTAAACGTTTTTTTGTTTATTCTTTTTATCTGGGTTTCTGTTGGTTCAATTAATTACATTACTTTTTTGTTTTCGCCTTGAAGTTCTTTTTATAATTTTCAGTCATTGTTGTTTCATAGTTGGCCTTGCTGTGGAGGTATGCGCCATATGACCCGCTCGCTGCCCACAGTCACGAGCGAGTGATCTGGCTTTGACAAAGAAACTCTTGTAAGAACCTCAACTGCTTGCTTTCGTGTGAGAGTAGCTTGACTTTGTTTGTTTCTATTTTTCCTCCCACAGTTTAGCGACGTGTGCTGGCGCCACCATAAACGCTGCAAACATCAGGTGAGTGATACTACAAGTCAAGATACGTATATTTCCATGCACCTATGCTGAAGTACATTTAGTACTATTTTTACTACTTTTTTATACTTTTTATATCTCGAGAAACTTTTAAGATATTTTTCTTGTTATCTTTTTTTTTTTTTTTTTTTTTTTACTTAATTATACTCTTTTTATATAATTAAGACCTAAATTGAATTACATTCTTTAGTTTAATCTGGTTGAAACCATTTCTTTTGTTTTATTACACTTTTCACTCCTTATTAGTAAATTAAGGCCGAAATTGAATTATATCATTTATTGTTACCCGATTATTAGGGTTAAATTCATGCTCCTTTTTAATTAACTATGTTCAATTAAGACATAAATAATATAATTATATTCCTTCATTTTTTACCTAGGTATTTAAGTTGAAATCATAGTTACTAGATTTCCTTTGGATTTTTTTTGCTGTCAATACTTAGGCTAAGTCAGTTTTCTGAGTGACCTTAAGTTATTTCGTAGAATAAAGAAAAGGATTGTAATGAAACCTTGAAATCTTGTTGTCTAATTATGTCGGGCTAAATCTCCTTGGTTTCTGGAGTCGGGTGCTGTTCTCCCGGATAATGGTGAGATGCTAGGCGTTTGATCCATGGACTGACGGACGGACATGACTTGACATTAGGGCAGACGGACGACTGTCCGTAATAGGGAATGCTACGCTGTTGTTCGGAGCCCAGTAGCATTCAAGGTAGTTCGCAGGATGCGAACTAAAGGGGTGGGTCGGCTCCACTGACAGGACTGTTTTCTACCGCTATGTCTTCTTTCCGCTCTACTGTCTATCATATCTCATCACAGGCATGAACTCTTTTTTTGTTAGTGTAGCTGTGAGTGAGAAGTTGTGGCAAGGAACACGACCACCGACGAGCTTAGCCTGGGTTTCCAGCATGCCTGGCCCGCCATGACTTCTCGCCCACTAACAGCGGCTTACACAACAGATAGGCAAAACAAAAATAGAAATAGGAAAAATTACTCTTGTGGGGATATTATTTACGAGAAAATAATAGGGGAGAGAAATAAATTAAGACCTAGATATAAGAAACAGATAGTAAAGGAGGATTTAGGAAATAGGGTTAGAATTAATCAAAGAAATATAATAGTGCACAAAGACAATATAAAATCGTAATTATATATATATATTTTTATTTAGATGATACACGTAATATTTTCATCACTAATTGCTCTAGCGATATCAGACATAGTAGATTATACACGGGAGGATTATATATTAATAGAGGATGGTGATGTTGCTCTATACCACGATTTTGGAATAATTTTTCACATAACCAATTTAACTTATTTTGAAAATCTCTTAATGGAAGATAAAAAATTGTACAATGAAAAATTTGGATATAATGGGTTACAGGAAACAGCAGATATTAGAAATTCAGACATAGAATTTGAAACTGGTTTAATAGAAACTTTATTGGGGCAACTACAATTGAAGAATGGGAGAAATAAAAGGGGTATTAATGAATTGGGGACGATATGGAAATGGATAGCGGGAACACCGGACCATGATGATTTGGTGTTGGTAAATAATAAATTGAACGAACTAGTTGAAAATAATAATAATCAGTACACCACAAACTCGGAAATTTTTAAAGAAATTTATAGGTTAACCGAAACAATAAGAAGTTTAAATGGGGATAAACATTCTAAATTACTTATAAAACGAAGAAATGAATTTTTAATGTTGGAATTGCAGAATATTGTTAATACTATAGCAATGGCAAAAGTAAGAATTTTGAATCCAATAATTTAGCATTTTGATGAAATAAAAAATATAACCGAAAATGTACACGGTCGAATGTCTATATCAGATTTAATAGACATATCTACCTTCAAAATATTGCAGAATAAAGATGTAATAGTTGTTTACATAAAGTATCCAAAAATTACATTTGATTGTAAATTGATTGAAGCAAGGGCAATTGCCCAAATAGATGGTAAATTATTAATTGAAAGGGAAAGAGTTAATAAATACTTATTGCAAAATTAATAATACAAACAGTTGCTTGTCAGATATGTTAACCGGAAAAAAAAGCTAAATGTAAAAAAATTAAGGAAAACAATAAAGAAATAGAGGAAATCAAACAAGGTGCTATATTAGTTTCAGGGAAGCATATTGTTGATTACCAGGGGTTAGACGGAATATATTTGGTTACTTTTGAGAACCAAACAAATATTGATAACGTCACTTACGAAAATGTAGATTCAAAAATTTGGAAATATGTTAGAAATAGTAAATTGAATAATTTTGAAATCATAGATTACATTGAGTCAAAAGACTATAATTTGAAGTTTGATAATGTAAAGTTGATCAATTATGTAAAAAAAGAAATAAGATCACACCTTTTATATTGGTTTTTTTTTAACGTTTGCATTTGTTGTAATTTCGGTATATGTAATTTTTAAGATTTACAAGGTGATTGGGAAATGGAAAAGAAATAGACAATTAGAAAAACAGGAAAAAGTTTTTAAAGAATTAACTGTTAAAATTAATAACGTTACAAACAAAATTACAGAATCGGGACGATTCTCTTAAAGAAAGGGGGGAGTTAACAGTACACCACCCACAGTGCCCTTATGGCAATTATAAACAAATATTTGAAATCTGACGCTGCTGGTATTGCATTAGTAAAACTGATGTAATGCCAAGAGCAATGTTTACTGTGAGTTCATAGTTTCTCAAGTTCATACTCAAATTTCATTTAAACAATACTCCATTTCCCACGCATCAGTAGCGTTAGTGTCAAGTTAGGATAGACACTAGGTAAGCTAATTTAAGCTATAAATAAGGGTGAATTAAATGAATAAAGTTAGTTTTGGGACAGCCGTGTCAATGGGCAGCAAATAAAGTTATATCTTTTTAAAAACACATACCCTAGCGGGTAAAAGGTAAGTTGCACGCTAAACGGGATAGGTAACCTGAACAAGCTTACCTGACATCACATCAAACTGAACCACATGGTTACCATAAGCTGACTAGGATGGTATTCGGGGAACACAGAGAGCTACTTTGCTGCTCTTCCCACTTCCTAGCCGATGCCGCGACCGTGACATCGACCGCTGACCTCCAAATCTGAGGTCTAAATGCAGAAATAAGACGGCTAGTATAGCAGAGTAAAGTGGGTGGAACATCTAAGGTCCTAAAACCTGCAAATATATGTATGTCCAGCATCTTGCGATGGCCACTTTTGAAACTTTTGTATGAAGAATTTGCCACTTTGACGTTTATTATACCTTTCATGAACATGAAATGGTATTATAACTTTGGTCCGATGTTTGTAAATATGAGAAGAAGAAGAGATAGACCCATCAATAAGTATACCGAAATGATCAGGATGACGAGATGAGTTGATTTAGCCATGTCCGTCTGTCCGTCTGTCTGTCTGTCTGTTTGAACGCAAACTAGTCCCTCAGTTTTTGAGATATTTGGCTGAAATTTGGTATGCGGCCACCCTTTTCCAATATAGGAATCATTTGTCGGAACCAGCAAGATCGGACCAATATAACATATAGCTCCCATACAACCGATTATTCCGATAAACGGATTTTGGGCTATAACTCCTGTAATTAAACACGTAGGAACGTGAAATTTTGTAAGTATTGCTATTTTTATATGTGAAATATCGATGTTGAAACTCATAGAGATGGGATAAATATTTCACATAGCTCCCATACAATCGATTATTCCGATAAACGGATTTTGGGCTATAACTCCTGTAATTAAACACGTAGGAACGTGAAACTTTGTAAGTAATGCTATTTTTATATGTGAAATATCGATGTTGAAACTCATAGAGATGGGATAAATATTTCACATAGCTCCCATACAATCGATTATTCCGACAAACGGATTTTGGGCTATAACTCCTGTAATTAAACACGTAGGAACGTGAAATTTTGGACGTATTGCTATTTTTATATGTGAAATATCGATGTTGAAAATCATCGAGATTGGATAAATATTTCACATAGCCCCCATACAATCGATTGTTCCGATAAACGGATCTTGGTAGATAACTCCTGTAATTATATAGGTAGGAACGTGAAATTTTGGAAGTATCGCTATTTTTATATGCGAAATATCGATGTTGAAAATCATTGAGATGGCACAAATATTTCACATAGCTCCCATACAATCGATTATTCCGATAAGCGAATTTTGGGCTATAAGTCCTGTAATTAAACACATAGGAACGTAAAATTTTGGAAGCATCGCTATTTTTATATGTAAAATATCGATGTTGAAAATCATTGAAATGGGATAAATATTTCACATAGCCCCCATACAATCGATTGTTCCGATAAACGGATTTTGGTAGATAACTCCTGTAATTATATCGGTAGGAACGTGAAATTTCGTAAATGTTGCTATTTTAGAATGTGGAATGTCGATGTTAAAAATCAATGAGATTGGACCAATATAACACATCGTCCCCATATAATCGATAGCTCCGATAATTTCGGTATGAGCTAAAGTTAAATTCACACAGGCTGTACTGGGGATCAAACAGTGAAAATCGTGACGCTTATTCATGAAAGGTATTTAGCCTTCGGCACAGCCGAAGACAGCTTTCCTTACTTGTTTTCCTTTGAAGTATGGTCTTATTAAGAGTTTATAGAAGGGTAAAGCTCATTATAAATTTGATTTCATTTTAACAGCTTTATAACAGCATTTTAAAATTATAAAGCGTTTATGAATAAAGTTTTTGCTTATTTCATTGATAAACTCTTAATCAGACCTGTTAATAATTGATTAGTAATCGGTAATGATTAGCATTTCATTGATTATTTTTTGAGAAGCCACCTAATGATTGATTAACAATTACTTTCACTTTTTAATGATTATTTTTTCAATTGATTAAAAAAAAAAATAAAAAAAATAAAAAAAATTAAAAAAAATCCAAAAAAAATCAAAAATTCAAAAATAATATAATAATAATTACTTTTGCTTTTTGATTTTTTTTGATTTTTTTCCAGTACGGTTGTAGAAAAATATGTACATATCGCCGTGCCATACGAAAACTAACACCAAAAATTTTGTGTCTGAAGAAAACTAACACTTTTATTTTGTGTCTGACGAAAACTAACACTTTCAATTTGTGTCTGACGAAAACTAACACTTTTATTTTGTGTCTGACGAAAAGTAACACTTTCAGGTTTTCTCTGAAGAAAATGTACTAGCCAAAAGTGTTAGTTTTCGTCAGACAGAAAATAAAAGTGTTAGTTTTCGTCAGACACAAATTAAAAGTGTTATTTTTCGTCAGACACAAAATAAAAGTGTTAGTCTTCTTACAGAATTTGAAAAGTGTTAGTTTTCGTAAAAAATTTTAAAAGTGTTAGTTTTCGTATGGCACGTCGATATATAAATATTCACTTGCACAAACATACAAATGTATAGGTGAAGGAAGAAGTTCTTTTATATAAATGCATGTATTCATGCACATAAATATCCCTGGAGGAAAAATCTCGAGATCTTTCGTACTACTTAGTTCTCATCAAGTGGTCGAACCACAACCTAAACAGAAGACTGACGCTTTTGCACATTCAGTCTATTATTTTTAAAAAGGAATGATAATGATGATAAAATATTAATATGAAAAATATGGAATGTAGCGGTGTAATTTACAACTTGTTAATAGTACCAAAGAGGATAGATAGATAAGAGGCGTCAATGTACTCTTCGCACGATTTCGGCGCTTTTTTACTCGCTGAAATGTCATTTTCTTGCCTCCAATATCCCAGGCCTTCGGGCAATCCTCTTTGTTCTTGTCCGTCAGTGTGCCACTCGAAAGTTGAGTTAGCAAAAACAGCTGAGACCAAAAATGAGTGAAATCAGTGGAATGTTTGTATTGAAAGAGTGACAAAAATAAGTAAAAAGTTGGAAATATGATGCGGCATTTGGCGGCATGTGACAAAGAAAAGTGTTGTGGTTATAAAATGTATTAAAAAGTGATAAATAAATAAATAAATTAATTAGTGATAGTAAAAAAGTGAAAAGTAAAGTGAAGTGATCAAGTGCAAGTTGAAGAATAAGTGCGGGTTGTGAAAAATGTATTGTTTTGTGTCTGTGGAAAGAATGTGTCTGAAAGAAAAGTGTTGTTTGTGGAAAAACTATATAAAAGTGATGGAAAACCGATTAAAGTAAAGTGAAGTAAAGTGAAAATATAAAAAGTTGTAATTGATAAAGGTCAATCTAACTACAAATCAAATATACATTTGATACATGCATTGCAGTTGTAGTTTTAATAATCTCTGCAAGTATGTATGAAAGTATAAATGTTTTGTTGACACCTGACTTAAAACAAGCAAAAAACAAAAAGCATCCTTACATACCCACGTACATATATATATGCATGAAAATATCCAAACGTAAAAATCCAACAACAAAATCATTTTTACGCACAACTCTGAGAATGCAACAACAACGAAGGCATTAAAGCATTCATTCATTAAAATTGTCCAGAAATGTCTGATGAAATGTCGCAACATTGCATTTTAACTAAATCAGAATATTCAATTTTTGTCGATTTTATAAAATCAAACTTCCATCCAAATGGGTAAATCGATACAATGGGCTCCCCAAGTTTCACAAAGTTTTGCGGACAAATCTTAGTTTGCTTAAAGGCACAAGGTATGTTTAAAAAACACACACATATATGACAAATTTACTCTCTTTAGACCCAAATGTGCACTAGCGCATATACATGGAAGATTTGTATTTTTTCACTTATTATAAAGAGTACAAGCGTCTTTTATACCCAAAACGTACATCAAAAGTAGTTGAACAATGTTTCGAATGGTTAGACCAATGTACATTAATTTTTTTTTATGTAAATGTAAAAATTTCATAATTTTTCCAATACATCTGACGAGATGTAAAAATCGAAATAGCATTTGAAGCAGATCATTGCTCGCATATGATAAGAAAATAATGAAGAAATGATGTACGGGGGAAATTTATTAGTGGAATTTTGTTGGCGACATGCTAATAAAATTTGGAGATTTTGGCAATATTTTATGGAATATTGGCGACATAATAAATAATACCTGCAACCCTGACACAAAATTCGTTTCAACCACCACCACCGCACATTTGCAAAGAGGATACTTTTGTGCATTTTTCTGCCAAAGGTCGTGTACATATGTTAGCTAATGTTAAATGCACCATCTAGCAAGATCGCACTAGCCCGGGTGATAGGAATGCCGGCTTCAACGTTTGGGGTCGTCGTTTCGAATCGCTGTGCTTGGAAACTTTTTTATGTTTTTTTAGATATGATAATTTTTTTCGTTTTAATTCTAAAAATGAAAAATGGTTTCTGATTTCAACTATCAAAAAGTGAATAAAATACTAAATATATTTTTGTAACTTTTATTGATAATTCAGCTAACATGCATGTAAACAAATATGTATATGTTGAAATATTTTCCCCACCATTACATTTTCCACATACATTATGCATTTCGGATTTTCGCGCAATTTTTCTACCTTTTGGCGCAATTCCCGTCGGAAAAACACATTTTCATTTGAAAGTGTTAGAAATTTGCGCGATTTTTCTACATTTTGGCGCAATTGCCGTCGGCAAAACGCTGTCATTTGATACATTTGGCATACACATTTTGGTATCTGGTTGAAGCGGTTCAAGTAGCTGGCTGAAAATTTTATTCAATTTAATATAATATTAATTAAAGGCAAAGTGTATTTAATTTAATACGATATGAAAGGCGCAAGCCTATCAACAATTTTACGGTGCAATTTTCCATGGTAAAACGGGTTCGTAATTTGACAAATTGAAACGGTGCATAAATGTTTCTTATAATAATAAAACAAATAAGTTGTATTGTTTTCACATTTGCAACACGATTCGATTTTGTACAAAAGGAATTTATATGACATGAGAAAACTACTTTTGCACATCATTTCGACCGAATGAAAAATTAATAAAGCTCAAATGTAGCAAAAATATAAATTTTGAGTGAAAAACGAACTCAAATAATAGAGTCAGATGTCAAAATTGAGTGTGAACGAAAAAGCGAGGCAACTCAATTTACGAATGAAAATGGAATGAAGGATTGCCCAAAGGCTTGGAAAAAATTGAAGCAACTTCAGAAAATTTGCGAACGAAAAATTCTGCTGAGTGCCAACGAACTGACGCCTCTTATTAACACATCCTCTTTGATAGTACTGTACGGTAGTAAATCATATCAATATGTCAAATGCCCATAAATGACTACGTCGCCCAAGTCTCTTTTGGACATAGTTGGTATGCCTATGTTTTAATTTGTGTAGCATACTTAGGCTACGCTCACACTGCAACCGACTTTTTCATCCGGTCTTATCAGAGAAATTCGAACGCGGCCAAAGTTTGTTTACATTCGGGTGAAATCGGAAGAAATCGAGGAGCTCATTTATAACACATGTGTGTGGATGTGTGATTGTTGCCGGACGGCCGAAGTCGGTTGCAGTGTGAGCCTAGCCTTATAAGTGTTCAAATAGAACTATCCGACCGTACCCGTAGGGTATCAAACGAGAAATGTCCGACACTAGCCGTTTACATATAAAAGGACAAATTACACTAGTTTACACACAGACCGACAAAAATTCTAAAAATGGTTGATTTGGACTTTATTGGCTTAGTAATGATTAATACTATGAATATTTTTTTGAATATCTACAATACTCAGATATCGACCTTTTACAATTCTATTAATGGTTGATTTGGACTTTATTGGCTTAGTAATGACTAATACTATGAATATTTTTTTGAATATCTACAATACTCAGATATCGACCTTTACAATTCTATTGAAAGTTACAAAAAAATCGCCAAAAATACAGTTTTTCCTAGATCTTGTTTGCAATTATACACTCTAATTTTCGAAAAAATAAACAGTTCTGATTTTCACAACTTCTCATGAAAAAAACATTTTTAAAATCAATTTTTTTTTCAAAAATCGTAAAAATTCGACAAAGTTTCGACTTTGGCCATCTATTGCTCAGCGATGGTTTGACCCAACCTTACATTTTATAAGTCGTTAGAAGCGTATTTTAATTTCCTTTCGAACGAGGTATCGTTTAGCTCCATCGCTTTTGCAACATTGGCAAAAAGAAATTTTGAATAAAGTGATACCTGAAAAAACACAAAATTACCGATATCTCGAAAACCTACCCATACAAAAAATTTAAAAAATATGTTTTGTGCTTGGCATATCAGTGCCAATTCACCCATATACATGAATGTCTTGGTATTTTTTCAAATTACTTATTTGTAAACTAGTGTTATCATCTCTCCAACCAATATAACCATTAAACCTGGCATTTTTTCTCATATGTACATATACTTAGCGATCAAGGTTCATTCTAGAAATCCATGAGCCCCAAAGTGTAAGTAGGTGTATATATTTGCATACAAAGATACACAGATGTTTACACTTTTAACAACGAAACTTTAAAAAAATAAAAAAAATTTAAAAAAATCATAAAATCAAAAATATTCAAAAAAGCCGTTTTTGATTACTTTTGATTATTTTTGGTTTTTTGGATTTTTTCTTGATTTTTTTATTTTTTTTTTATTTTTTTTTATTTTTTTCTGATTTTTTCTAATCGTAATCAATTAGTAATTGTTTTTTCTTGAAAGCAATTAAAATAATCATTACTAATTAAAAAAAACCTTCTAATCAATCAATTACTAATTACTAATCAAAATTAACAGCTCTGCTCTTAATAAACCTTTGATATTTTTTTATGAATAAGGCTGTTAGAGTTTTGATAGCCAAAAAATTATAAACCAATAATAGTTACAAGACCTTTATAAAGCGTTTATGAATAAAGTTCATTATAACAGTTTTATAAAATTAAAATTAGTTTTTAGTATTACGCAGTTATAATGTGTAATAGCATTTTTTTATGAACAAGGGGGTAAATTTTTTAGATGTTTTTCTAGTATTTAGTTTTGTAGCTCATCAAATGTTAGCATGAAGAGATAATAAATATGTACATTAGAGCGTATCACAAAAAAAAGTCGGCCGTACCTCCCCTCATATAAAGGGGTTTTAAAAAACTTTTGAAAAAAAATTTTTTTTTCTGGCAACCCTAGATGTTGCCCAAATATATATTTTTTCATATCTTTGGCATTTGTTGTCGGATTTTAAAGTGTGCCACATCAATTTTTTTTTCTCAAAGAGGAGGTTTTTCTCAAGAAAGTTCATTGAGCTCATGCGTTTCGTTGTGCTACTTACCCACCATATCTCAGTTTCTACCACTCTAAAGTAACGACCTAATGTCAGTTAATTGAAGACGGTACAAGATTTACGATTTTTTACGGTCTTTAATTTGCTGTTATTAGACCGGTAAATTATGGTGGTATCAACTGAGATATGGTGGGTAGGTACCACAACGGAGCGCCTGAGATCAATGAACTTTTTTTAGAAAAACCCACCCCCTAAGACAAAAAATTGGTGTATCACACTTTAAAATCCGACAATAAATGCCGAAAATATGAAGAAAATGCAACTGGGCAACATCAAGGGTTGCCAGAAAAAAAATATTTCTTTAAAATGTTTCTCAAAAACACTTCCTATGAAGGGAGGTACGGTCTGCTTTTTTTTGCCTGTAAGGCGAGACGCTCTAATGTACATATATGCACATAAATTGCCTTCTACGTGGTACTTACTTATGTACATGTCGATACCATGACATTGACCAACTGTGTACTTATTTTATTTATTTTCAAAAACAGATTTTTTTCTGAGTTTTCAGCATTCAAATTACACCGCAAGTCTCTTAGGATAAGTTTACCGCTGAAAAAGAGCGCTCAACACTAACTTGGGTAGCTGGGGTACTGTGTACTACTTCTGCTAGTGGCCACAGATATGGATGAGTGAATTGTTTCCTCTTCCAATATTCCATTGTAGGAACTTCCAAGTTGACCTGCTTTGAAAAAAGTCTCAAAAATTATACGAAAATTTACTTCTACTTAGTATGAAAATAACAAAACGAAATGTTGAGGTATTTGAAGCTAAAGGTCAGGACTGAAGTCCATGAGAAATTCGTTGTTACGTGCGGCCAATGGCAATGGCGGGATGCTCGCACGTAATAAGTATGGAAAAGAGAAAGAAAGAAAGTGCAACGAGTTAATAAGTAAACAAAACACTTGCCTTTCTATTTCATACAATATAATAGCACTCTTTATTGAATATAAGGTACACAGTTAATTATGGAAGAATTAATGTGTTCAAGTAGTATTTTATTTGGGAAATGCAAATAATTAGTGAAAGAAAAATTATGGAAAATTTGGATCTTACCTGGAGTGGCTGATGATGGTGCTCGTATAATCGAAAACGAAGTGAACGAGTGTCTAGATAAAAATCATCTCTGTACCTCCGCCGAATCCTACATTTGTAGGATTCGAAGGGGTAAGAGCTGTTATCGGTATAAAGATAAAAAAAGTGATAGCGCGGCCGATACTGAGGTTTGCTACGAGGGGCGACCGATATATTTAAAACGATGGTCTAAACATTCGTATTTTTATCTCTTGATAAACATGTCCGTTTTCGAGCCTGAAAACCATGATTTTTGAAAATTGACAAATTTCGAGATAATAATTTATCTATAAGGAGTGGGTTTTTTGGCCGATGGATGGGTTAATTTCTTATAGGATATGTACCCTTAATTTCTGACAAATATTGAGTGGCTACTTAAAACAGTAAAGACGCCAGAGCCGACTAAAGTTGACGAAACTCGATAAAAAAATACGTATTTTCAGTACCGGGTTTTTAATAACAGGTACTCGCTATATGATTTAATATTTATATTTAAACAAACTACTATCTTTTCCCTTTAAAACGCTATATCGAATGTAAAGATATCTAATGGAAACATTTTTACAGCTAAAATAGGGTAGGCCTAAAAATGACGTTTTTCAAACTTTGAAGCTTGACCAGTCCGAAACGAGTGGTTATAAAAAATAAATGTGTGTCAATATGTTCCTTTAGGACCCTAAAGAAGTGTCCCTCAAAGTTTGTGCGAAATCTGAGACTAGCCAGCTTTTTGAATTAGACGTTTTCATATGGATTGTCCCAATGCAACAAAAAAAAACTTGTTTGATTTAATTTTTTTTATTTTTTTGATACAAAAATATAGAGTTAGTCTTGTAAATATGTATTTTAGTAAAAGTCCGTATGAAGACCCCATTGATTTTGTAGAGAATTTAATAAGCCTTCGAATGCAGGTATTTAGACTAAAAATGTTGTGGGTAACACTGTGCAGTTGCAATGTTAAAAATGCAATTGTTATAATCATCATCATTTATTGGCGCTTAACCGCCTAAGCGATTTTGGCCGTTTCGTATCAAAGCACGCCAGTCATTCCTTTTTAGCGATAACCGACGCCAATTGGAAACCCCAAGGGAGTTCAAGTCATCCTCCACCTGTTGTTTCCATCTCAGTCGAGGCCTCCCCCTTCCTCTGCTGCCGAATTCAGGCGACGATAGGAAAACCTTCTGTGCTGGAGCTTCTTTGTCCATTCGCATAACATGGCCCAGCCAGCGGAGTCTTTGGGCTTTAATTCGCTGGACTATGGTCAGATCTGCGTAGAGCTCGTACAGCTCATCGTTAAATTTCCTTCGATACTCGCCGTTGGCATCACGGGAAGGACCATAAATCTTCCGGAGAACTTTTCTCTCAAATACTCCAAGGGCCATCTCATCTTCTCTTGACATTGTCCATGAATCTGAGCCATACATCAGGACAGGTATGATGAGAGACTTATAGAGCGTGATCTTTGTTCTTCGAGAGAGGACTTTACTTCTCAATTGCCTACTCAGTCCAAAGTAGCACTTGTTGGCAAGAGTGATTCTCCGCTGGATTTCTAGACTGATATTATTTTCGGTGTTAATACTGGTTCCCAAATAGACGAAGTCTCTCACAGTTTCAAATTTGTAACTATCAACAGTGACATGGCTGCCAAGGCGCAGGTGCGCCGATTCTTTCTTTGATGACAGCAAATACTTCGTCTTGTCCTCGTTCACGGCAAGACCCACTTTTTTCGCTTCCTTATCCAGTCCAGAGAAGGCAGCGCTTACGGCGCGGTTGTTAAGGCCAATGATATCAATATCATCGGCATACGCCAGCAATTGCACGCTCTTGTAAAAGATTGTACCATTGCGGTTTAGCTCTGCTTCTCGAATTATCTTCTCCAGCATCAGATTGAAGAAATCGCACGAAAGGGAGTCGCCCTGTCTGAAGCCTCGTTTGGTTTCAAATGGCTCAGAGAGGTCCTTCCCGATTCTAACGGAGCTGTTGGTATTGCTCAACGTCATTTGGCAAAGCCGTATAAGCTTTGCAGGGAAGTCAAATTCAGACATGGCGGCATACAGGCAACTCCTTTTTACGCTGTCAAAAGCGGCTTTAAAATCGACAAAGAGATGGTGAGTGTCGATTCTCTTATCATGGGTCTTCTCCAGGATTTGGCGTATCGTGAAAATCTGGTCGATGGTAGACTTACCAGGTCTAAAGCCACACTGATAAGGTCCAATCAGTTTGTCTACGATGGGCTTCAGCCTTTCACACAACACGCTAGAAAGAACCTTATATGCGATATTAAGAAGACTAATTCCGCGGTAGTTGGTGCGGTTAGCGGGATCGCCTTTCTTGTGGATTGGGCAAAGCACACTTAAATTCCAATACGGAGGCATGCATTCGTCTGACCATATTCTGCATAAGAGCTGATGCATGCTTTTTACCAGCTCTTCGCCTCCGTGTTTGAACAGCTCGGCGGGTAGTCCGTCTTTTCCAGGCGCTTTGTTGTTTTTGAGCCGGGATATAGCTATCCTCACTTCATCATAGTCAGGTGGTGGGACGACTTTTCCATCGTCAGGGATTGGGGTATCGGGTTCGACGTCTCCCTCGCAATTTAGCAGTGAGGAGAAGTGCTCCCTCCATAATTTAAGTACACTTTGTACGTCGGTTACCAGGTCGCCATTATTGTCCTTACAGGAGCTTGCCCCGGTCTTAAAACCTTCCGTCATCCGCCGGATCTTTTCATTGAATTTTCGGGCATCATTCCTGTCAGCCAGCATCTCAAGCTCCTCACACTCACGCCTTTCGGCCTCACTTTTCTTTTTTCTGAAAAGGCGTCTCTCTTCCTTCTTTGCCTCACGATATTGTTGTCATACACTGCGGGTTGCGCCCGTTCGCAACGTCTCCTTGTAGGCAGCGTCCTTTTTTTCGAGGCAGTTTTGCATTCCTCATCGTACCAGTTGTTCTTGCGGGCTCGCTGGAACCCTATAGTGGCCTCAGCGGCGGTACGCAATGAGTGAGAGATATGCTTCCATTGCTCGGTTACATCGTTAGGTCGAGGATTGCCCTCTGCTAGCAGGTGTGAGAGTCGAGTTGTGAAATTATCAGCTGTCTGTGTCATGCGCAGCTTCTCGACGTCAAACTTTCCTTCCGTTACTGTGCGCACTTTCTTCGTTGCACAGATGCGTGTGCGTATCTTGGCTGCGACAAGATAATGGTCAGAGTCATTATTGGGACCACGCAGTGTACGCACGTCCAGAACGGTGGAGCTATGTCTGCCGTCAATCAAGACATGATCAATCTGGTTTCTAGTTCTTTGATAAGGGGACAGCCATGTGGCTTGGTGTATTCGCTTATGCTGGAACCTGGTACTACTGATGACCATATTGCGAGCAGCGGCGAAGTCAATCAACCTAGTGCCGTTGGGGGATGTTATATCGTGGAGACTGAATTTTCCAACTGTGGGACCAAAGACTCCTTCCTTGCCCACCTTGGCATTAAAGTCGCCGAGCACGATTTTGATATCATGCTGGGGGCAGCGATCATAAGTCTGTTCAAGTTTATCGTAGAAGGAGTCCTTCTCTGCGTCGTCCGTCTCCTCTGTCGGCGCATAGGCGCAGATAAATGTTATGTTGAAAAACCTCGCCTTGATGCGGATCGCAGCGAGACGCTCGCTCACAGGAGTGAACGCTAATACTTGGCGGCGAAGTCTCTTTCCCACCACGAATCCTACACCACGCGCTTTGCCGCGTGTCTGGCCACTGTAGTATACGTCACAAGGTCCGATGGTCGTCTTTCCTTGTCCCGTCCATCGCATTTCCTGCAGGGCGGTGATGTCAGCCTTTGCGTTCATGAGGACATCAACCAGTCGGGCAGCGGTACCATCCCTTGAAAGGGTCCGGACATTCCAGGTACATGCCCTAATATCCTTCTCGTAGTCCTTATTTCGTTTTGCCGGGTCGTCAACATTAAAGGGGGTTCTCATCCGAGGCTTTATTAAAATTTTCAGTGGACTAAATTTTTTTACGTGGCGGGTCCCAAACCCAGCGCACAACCCGTCTCCGGGATTTTGATAAAAAAATATTCACACATTTATATAGCGAGCCGCTTGCTACAAGACAGACACCCGCTTGCAGCCGCACCACGTGGTGAACAGACGCTGTGAAAAAGACCTCGGTGAGCCCTTAAACCAAGTATGTCAGAGTGGCCCCACCGGGGCTCCCTCTCTTTCTGCCGCGAGCCTAGGTAGCTCCCGTTGCCCAGAGTGCACGAACGAGGACGCAAGAGTCGGGATTGAGCAAGGTCACTTAGCAACCACACTCCATTACACTCCTCTTGTTATAATAAAAATAAAAATAAAAAAAATTGCAAAATACAAAAAAATTTATTATGGTACGCAAAGCCTGATTCATTAGCTTTCAAATGAACTCAAGTTGAAGTTTGTAGCATTAGTACAAGCCGAGATATGACAGATTGAGTAGGTACATGTTTTCATTAGTTTAAGAAAAATTCCAAACTTTGACAGATCATATCTCCGAAGAATATCGAAAAATTGGCAAAACAAAAAATACGTGTCAAATCAATTTATAGTCCCTACGTGTAAGCCGAATTTGAATAAAATCCGTAGCATGACGGTTGAAACTTGGATCACTTGAAATAGAAACGCTCATATATGAATTTCCTGTTTGTTTTTGTATTAAATAAAACTTTAACAAAGAAAAGAGAACATTAGTTACAACGCTGTATAAATGTGAACAGGACCAATCTAGTAATATTAAGGAAGTATGTACATATAAATACATATTTTCATACTTAAAAAAGCGTAAAGGACCTGAGGAAACACTGAGATATTTCAAGGATGCAGTTGGTAGCCTGTTCAATAAAGGAATTAACTACACGTCTCTTATTGTTTCCTAATTTAGTTAGTACATGGTAGGTAGGTAGGCGGCAGTGGCTGCTAGTAGACAGACTAGCATACATAGTTCCTGTTGTGATACCACGCGGATCTGAATGAATGTCTTCATCATCATCATTTATTGGCGCTTAACCGCCTAAGCGATTTTGGCCGTTTCGTATCAAAGCACGCCAGTCATTCCTTTTTAGCGATAACCGACGCCAGTTGGAAACCCCAAGGGAGTTCAAGTCATCCTCCACCTGTTGTTTCCATCTCAGTCGAGGCCTCCCCCTTCCTCTGCTGCCGAATTCAGGCGACGATAGGAAAACCTTCTGTGCCATCTCATCTTCTATTGACATTGTCCATGAATCTGAGCCATACATCAGGACAGGTATGATGAGAGACTTATAGAGCGTGATCTAGATAATTCGCAGAGATTGTAGAATATACCGGACCCCAGTATTTCACTGTTTCAGGTTCCTCCTCGTCTCTGTAGCTTTTGCAGAAGTCATTAAAGGGAATACCCAATCTTTTTGCATGTCTACCTAAGCCTATATACTCTGTGAGAAGTCCCATAAGTAAAAGAGCTCCTCCATTTCGAGTTTGAGTATTTCCTAGTAAACAGGGCCAGCTCTGTTTTGGGCGGTGAACAGCTAGACCTTTTGCCTGTCCACTTTTCGACTAACCTAAGGTTTCTTTGCATAATGTTACAGTGCGTTTGTAGATATTTTCCCCAAGGAGGTCCGCGTACGCTATTACTTTAGATCCCCCTACACCCCCAGGGTGCGGCGTGCTTCTATTGAAAATCTTGTTCACCGACGCCCCGGCTAGATCGAGTGCACAATGCCGTCAGCGCTATCGTAATTGCTTCCGGCGTGACGTTACTGAAGCCCCTTAAATGTTCATAAAGGCTATTGGTAATTCCATGGTAGATAAGAATTTTTCGATGTGCTTAACCATATCATGTAGCGCTACTTTTATAGATCTACCTATCTCAAGTTGGAAGGACGGCAGACTGAGAAACCTAAAATCCTTTGGACCAACATGAGACGTTTTATCAGCCTTAGGTCTAAAAATTCCCCTGGAATTTCACCAAGGGTTTGGAATGTAATTAAGAGTAAGGACCCGCTTATATAGCTAGCAACCAAGGGATGCTCAATTCCACTGATTGCTGAAGTTGTAAGGGCGATATCCGATCTAGACCAGGTGCTTGAAACGCTTGAATGACCCGATGGCCCAATCAATTCTTTTATTAATTAGGTACTGCAATAGGTCGTGTACCCAAATTCGGTTGATTCCTAAGACAGCTTTCCGCTTCTGGAAAGTGGGTCCTAAGGAGAAATTGCGGCGTTTCATCCCCATTATTTAAGAGGTGATTTAGCTAGTACATACTTAAGCTCAAATTTACCAAATTTTCTTTTTTAAAAGTATTTACAAAAAGCAAAAACATTCGGCATTTACCTGTAAGAATTCTATTCTGCCTTGAATAAAAAAACATGTGAGTGCAAATTGCATTATTTTCATTTATTAAATACTTACATTTTAAGTTTATACTGTTACTGCTTTAATTTAAAATAATTAAATAATTGAAAATAATCATATAATCAAATTTAATTGTTCAATTAATATTAATCTTTTAATTAATTTTAATGCTTTAATCAATTTTAATTGTTTGGTTATTTTTAATTACTTGATTTTTTTTAATCACATGATTGTTTTTAATTAAAAATAAGGGGGAAATTTTTTTGATCATTTTTGATTATTTTTTTAATTAATTAATTAATACTTTCTGATTAAGCTCCACAAAATTAATTAATCATTAAAATAAAAAAAACCGAAGTAATTAATCATTATTAATGTTAATAGCAATTTAACAGATCTGGTTTTATGTTTGATCAAAAAAATTAAACTCGAAATATGTGCACAGCCCAAGAAAACTTCGTAGTTCATACAAATTCCTCGGTCTTGACCAATCTTTAACTGCCTCTATCTTTTCATCAGCGGTGCAGAAACCCTCCGTCGTTACCTTGTGTCCCAAATAATCCACGTTAATATGTGCACAGCCCAAGAAAACTTCGTAGTTCATACAAATTCCTAGGTCTTGACCAATCTTTAACTGCCTCTATCTTCTCATCAGCGGTGCAGAAGCCCTCCGTCGTTACCTTGTGTCCCAAATAATTGAATTCCTTTTTAAACAATGAACACTTTTTCGGATCTAGCTTGAGACCAATACGATGATATCGTCGAGGTATACCAAGCACGTACCTGATCCATGAGTCGCTCAAAGGTTGCTGGAACGTTACATAATCTGAAGGGCATCACAGTAAATTGCCAAAGACTATCACCAACGCTGAAGACTGTCTTCTCCTTGTCTTCTTCCTTTACTTCCACTTGGCAGAAGCCACTTTTTAAATCGAGTGTGGAAAACCATTTTGTACCAGATACATAGCTAATCAAAGGCATCATCAATTCTTGGCAATGGATAGCTGTCCTTCTTCGTAACATCATTTAACTTCCGATAATCCACACAGAATCTCATCTTTCCATCTTTCTTTTTTCACTAGCACTACCGGTGAGCTCCATCGACTAGCTGATGGTTCGATCACACCACTATCACTCCTTTCCTGGATAATTTCTACTACCACTTGGCATTTGGCTAGCGGAACACTCAATAGCTTGGTGAATTGGTCCAGCATCAGCGATATCAATTTGATGCTTCACAACATTGGTTCTACCTGGTTTGGAACCATCCTTGTCAAATTTGCTCGAGTACTTGAGTAAAAGTTGTTTTGCCTTATTCTGGTGGTCTTTCCCGAGCTTCTCCGTCCATGCCGTGATATGATTTGATAGATTGTTGCTGGCACAAACATCTTCCTGGAGTTTGTTTCTTATTGGAGCTTAGCTCGAAAATTTTTTATACCTGCTGTACTTTTTACTAGTACTAGGGTATTCTAATTTTTGATGTTGCGAAATTTTATGAATTTTGATACTTAGAGAAAATTGACAAAGATTTACACAGTGATGGATACCATGACGCCTTTCGGACTTTCCAGGGTCCACATCAGATGGATTTTCGGACACAGAACTACTGTGTCTGCACCGAAGCGGTTAAAGCATTTGCTTATAACAAATCAGCTACGATGTACGATGCCCTGTAGTATTTCTAAGTCAACTTTCTTATAAGCGTGCCAATTTCATACCTTTAGACATAAGGCCGCAACATATTTTCCATAAGATACACGGAATATGAGTATATTATTAGGCGTGCATATTTATGCAGAAGCACACTGAGGTTTTTAATTTGCATTCCTTCATACCACTTTTTTGTGTATTATTGGTTTGCTCTACCTATGGTGTGTACTTATGTATCAATTATGAATGCTTCTTATTGGAGCTTAGCTCGAAAATTGTTTATACCTGCTGTACTTTTTACTAGTACTAGGGTATTCTAATTTTTGATGTTACGAAATTTTATGAATTTTGATACTTAGAGAAAATTGACAAAGATTTACACAGCGATGGATACCATGACGCGTTTCGGACTTTCCAGGGTCCACATCAGATGGATTTTCGGACACAGAACTACTGTGTCTGCACCGAAGCGGTTAAAGCAATTGCTTATAACAAATCAGCTACGATGCCCTGTAGTATTTCTAAGTCAACTTTCTTATAAGCGTGCCAATTTCATATATATGAATATGAGTATATTATTAGGCGTGCATATTTATGCAGAAGTACACTGAGGTTTTTAATTTGCATTCCTTCATACCACTTTTTTGTGTATTATTGGTTTGCTCTACCTATGATGTGTACTTATGTATCAATTATGAATGTTTCTTATTGGAGCTTAGCTCGAAAATTGTTTATACCTGCTGTACTTTTTACTAGTACTAGGGTATTCTAATTTTTGATGTTACGAAATTTTATGAATTTTGATACTTAGAGAAAATTGACAAAGATGGAATTGTTCACAACTTATAACCACCTCCACCTCTTGACATTGTCCCAATATAACTCCTTTGGAAAGCTTGATCGGCGATTTTTTATTTTTATTTATTTATTTGTTTAAAGTCAACACAAACATAGAGCGGTCGACATAAAAAAATATACACATGGATACCAAAGAGATAAATAAAAAAATAAATAAAAAAATAATGTTTACAATATAATCTTAATTCTAAAAATATAAATTTAGATTTCGATCGGCACGCTATCGGAATACGCAGGGCTTCCGATCAGTATGGCGTCGGAATGCATTCGATTCCAATCAACTCAGTAGGCGGCAGTCCAAAGACCCTCCGGAGAAATGTGTTAGATTCTAGTCTGCGCTAACGTAGCAGGACGTGTTACAAATAGAGTAATTTACTTTGTTGGAATGCAATCAATTCCAATCAACTCAATCAGTGACAATCCAAAAGTTGGAAAGCACTCTTTTCCAATCCTTATCACTCCGTAAATTGTGTGTGAATATTTCGAGAGCAGTGTACGCGGTTCATCATTCTGTTTTAGGCTAAATAATCAAGTATTGCATATTACGCAAAGTACTGAAAGTACATTGAATACTAATACAGCTATACAAGTCATTGTAGTATGACGACAAATGGGCAAGTGAAAGGGAACGTAATATCGACGTTCAATCGGCCAAGAAGGTCGGAAGAATCTATCTCACCTATTATCAGTTTATGGAGGAACATTACTCCAAGTAAAATTCTTTGATTTTGCAGAGACGGTAAACGAATAAGAAGAATCCTACTTATGTAAGGTGGAAGATGACGATTTGAATCCCAATTGAGGCCGCGAAGCGCAAAGATTAAAAACTGTTTTTGAACTGACTCAATTTGGTTTATATGGGTTTGATAAACAGGACACCACACACTTCAGCAGTATTCGAGAATTGGACGAATTAACGATGTGTAAAGGACCTTAGTAAGATGGTAGGTAGGTAGGTTGCAGTGGCTACTAGTAAACGGACTAGTACACATAAGCACCGTAGGTCCCGTTGTGATACCACATGGATCTGAATGACCCCCTACTCGAACCATTTCGTGGATTCCACGAACCGCAAAATATCCTTTGGCTTAGCTCTTGATAACTCGCCAAGGTGATAGAAGATACCCGACCCCAGGTATTTCAACCTCTTGCCCCCCAACGCGGGACATTCGCATAGAAGATGCCTCACTGTTTCAGGCTCCTCCTCGTCTCTGCAGCTTCTGCGGAAATCATTATGGGGAATGCTCAGCCTTTGCGCATGCCTGCCTAAGCCTATATGCCCTGTGAGAAGTCCCATGAGTAATGAGAGCTCCTCCGTTCTAAGCTTGAGCAGGTCTTCCGACCTACTCGGGACAATCTCTGGCCACACCCGTTTTGTATGATTGCAGGTACCAATGTTTTCCCATCTGTCCCTTGCCTGTTTGAGGAACATGTTCCTCGCTAAGAGCTTGCTGGTCGCGAGCGGCATGCCTAAACCCTTCCAGGACTGTGAGAGCGGAGCGGATATGCCCCCTCTAGCTAGCTCGTCTGCCGTCTCATTTCCCGGTATGCCTTTATGTCCAGGTACCCACACCAGATGAATTGAGAGCTGCTCAGCCATCTCGTTAAGAGATTTGCGGCAGCTCTCCACAGCCCTGGAATTGCATGTAAAGGCAGAGCCTTGAGGGCTGCTTGGCTGTCACAGAAGATATACACATCCCCTCTATTGATATCCACTGTCTTCAGTAGTTCTACCGCTTCCTGTATAGCGGCCACCTCTGCTTCAAAAACCCTACAATGGTCCGGCAGCCGGAAGCCAAAATTTACACCCAGTTGGGCGGCGTAGACCCCACCGCCTACCTTATTGTCAAGTTTCGGCCGATCTTTATACAAATGGATTGAACCGTTGTCATGGGGAGGACCTCTCTCCCAGAATTCTGATATTATTATTTGAAATTTCTTCTCGAAACCGTATTTCGGTAAGCAGTAGTCCGAGCTGTGTGTAGGAAGCAAGGACTGAAACCGAAACCGAAACTGTAACCGTAACCGATTAAAACCGATTCATTTTTCAAAACCGAAACCGAAACCGTAACCGTTATTTCGATCTGAAAAAGAACGAAACCGAAACCGTTTCAAAAGCCGGAACCGGTTCCAAACTGTTTTGAATTTTTGTATACCTTTTTTGTTTGTGGGAACATATTTTCTTTTACCAAAGGGCGCCATGAATAGCTTTCATGGATTATTGTCCAAGACACGTTTTGACCTCAGTATCAAATTCCGAAAGAGGAAATTTAGCTTTAGCTGAATGATGGCATCGAAAAAAATTTACGATATCCGAGAAAAAAATGTTTAGTGGCCCGTATCAGATATTTTGACAATTTATTTCATTTAGTTTCCATTCTAATATTTTTCTATTAGAAAAAGTAGTACATTTTTTTAAAATATTTATATTTAATATTTATTACAATATACAGCAGCCGACTGTCCCAATGCAACAAAAAAAAACTTGTTTGATTTAATTTTTTTTATTTTTTTCATACAAAAATATAGAGTTAGTCTTGTAAATATGTATTTTAGTAAAAGTCCGTATGAAGACCCCATTTTTGAAATATATTGATTTTGTAGAGAATTTAATAAGCCTTCGAATGCAGGTATTTAGACTAAAAATGTTGTGGGTAACACTGTGCAGTTGCAATGTTAAAAATGCAATTGTTATAATAAAAATAAAAAAAATTGCAAAATACAAAAAAATGTATTATGGTACGCAAAGCCTGATTCATTAGCTTTCAAATGAACTCAAGTTGAAGTTTGTAGCATTAGTACAAGCCGAGATATGACAGATTGAGTAGGTACATGTTTTCATTAGTTTAAGAAAAATTCCAAACTTTGACAGATCATATCTCCGAAGAATATCGAAAAATTGGCAAAACAAAAAATACGTGTCAAATCAATTTATAGTCCCTACGTGTAAGCCGAATTTGAATAAAATCCGTAGCATGACGGTTGAAACTTGGATCACTTGAAATAGAAACGCTCATATATGAATTTCCTGTTTGTTTTTGTATTAAATAAAACTTTAACAAAGAAAAGAGAACATTAGTTACAACGCTGTATAAATGTGAACAGGACCAATCTAGTAATATTAAGGAAGTATGTACATATAAATACATATTTTCATACTTAAAAAAGCGTAAAGGACCTGAGGAAACACTGAGATATTTCAAGGATGCAGTTGGTAGCCTGTTCAATAAAGGAATTAACTACACATCTCTTATTGTTTCCTAATTTAGTTAGTACATGGTAGGTAGGTAGGCGGCAGTGGCTGCTAGTAGACAGACTAGCATACATAGTTCCTGTTGTGATACCACGCGGATCTGAATGAATGTCTTAATTCTAGATAATTCGCAGAGATTGTAGAATATACCAGACCCCAGTATTTCACTGTTTCAGGTTCCTCCTCGTCTCTGTAGCTTTTGCAGAAGTCATTAAAGGGAATACCCAATCTTTTTGCATGTCTACCTAAGCCTATATACTCTGTGAGAAGTCCCATAAGTAAAAGAGCTCCTCCATTTCGAGTTTGAGTATTTCCTAGTAAACAGGGCCAGCTCTGTTTTGGGCGGTGAACAGCTAGACCTTTTGCCTGTCCACTTTTCGACTAACCTAAGGTTTCTTTGCATAATGTTACAGCGCGTTTGTAGATATTTTCCCCAAGGAGTTCCGCGTACGCTATTACTTTAGATCCCCCTACACCCCCAGGGTGCGGCGTGCTTCTATTGAAAATCTTGTTCACCGACGCCCCGGCTAGATCGAGTGCACAATGCCGTCAGCGCTGTCGTAATTGCTTCCGGCGTGACGTTACTGAAGCCCCTTAAATGTTCATAAAGGCTATTGGTAATTCCATGGTAGATAAGAATTTTTCGATGTGCTTAACCATATCATGTAGCGCTACTTTTATAGATCTACCTATCTCAAGTTGGAAGGACGGCAGACTGAGAAACCTCAAATCCTTTGGACCAACATGAGACGTTTTATCAGCCTTAGGTCTAAAAATTCCACTGGAATTTCACCAAGGGTTTGGAATGTAATTAAGAGTAAGGACCCGCTTATATAGCTAGCAACCAAGGGATGCTCAATTCCACTGATTGCTGAAGTTGTAAGGGCGATATCCGATCTAGACCAGGTGCTTGAAACGCTTGAATGACCCGATGGCCCAATCAATTCTTTTATTAATTAGGTACTGCAATAGGTCGTGTACCCAAATTCGGTTGATTCCTAAGACAGCTTTCCGCTTCTGGAAAGTGGGTCCTAAGGAGAAATTGCGGCGTTTCATCCCCAGTATTTAAGAGGTGATTTAGCTAGTACATACTTAAGCTCAAATTTACCAAATTTTCTTTTTTAAAAGTATTTACAAAAAGCAAAAACATTCGGCATTTACCTGTAAGAATTCTATTCTGCCTTGAATAAAAAAACATGTGAGTGCAAATTGCATTATTTTCATTTATTAAATACTTACATTTTAAGTTTATACTGTTACTGCTTTAATTTAAAATAATTAAATAATTGAAAATAATCATATAATCAAATTTAATTGTTCAATTAATATTAATCTTTTAATTAATTTTAATGCTTTAATCAATTTTAATTGTTTGGTTATTTTTAATTACTTGATTTTTTTTAATCACATGATTGTTTTTAATTAAAAATAAGGGGGAAATTTTTTTGATCATTTTTGATTATTTTTTTAATTAATTAATTAATACTTTCTGATTAAGCTCCACAAAATTAATTAATCATTAAAATAAAAAAAACCGAAGTAATTAAACATTATTAATGTTAATAGCAATTTAACAGATCTGGTTGTATGTTTGATCAAAAAAATTAAACTCGAAATATGTGCACAGCCCAAGAAAACTTCGTAGTTCATACAAATTCCTCGGTCTTGACCAATCTTTAACTGCCTCTATCTTTTCATCAGCGGTGCAGAAACCCTCCGTCGTTACCTTGTGTCCCAAATAATCGACGTTAATATGTGCACAGCCCAAGAAAACTTCGTAGTTCATACAAATTCCTCGGTCTTGACCAATCTTTAACTGCCTCTATCTTCTCATCAGCGGTGCAGAAGCCCTCCGTCGTTACCTTGTGTCCCAAATAATTGAATTCCTTTTTAAACAATGAACACTTTTTCGGATCTAGCTTGAGACCAATACGATGATATCGTCGAGGTATACCAAGCACGTACCTGATCCATGAGTCGCTCAAAGGTTGCTGGAACGTTACATAATCTGAAGGGCATCACAGTAAATTGCCAAAGACTATCACCAACGCTGAAGACTGTCTTCTCCTTGTCTTCTTCCTTTACTTCCACTTGCCAGTAGCCACTTTTTAAATCGAGGGTGGAAAACCATTTTGTACCAGATACATAGCTAATCAAAGGCATCATCAATTCTTGGCAATGGATAGCTGTCCTTCTTCGTAACATCATTTAACTTCCGATAATCCACACAGAATCTCATCTTTCCATCTTTCTTTTTTCACTAGCACTACCGGTGAGCTCCATCGACTAGCTGATGGTTCGATCACACCACTATCACTCCTTTCCTGGATAATTTCTACTACCACTTGGCATTTGGCTAGCGGAACACTTCAATAGCTTGGTGAATTGGTCCAGCATCAGCGATATCAATTTGATGCTTCACAACATTGGTTCTACCTGGTTTGGAACCATCCTTGTCAAATTTGCTCGAGTACTTGAGTAAAAGTTGTTTTGCCTTATTCTGGTGGTCTTTCCCGAGCTTCTCCGTCCATGCCGTGATATGATTTGATAGATTGTTGCTGGCACACACATCTTCCTGGAGTTTGTTTCTTATTGGAGCTTAGCTCGAAAATTTTTTATACCTGCTGTACTTTTTACTAGTACTAGGGTATTCATGTGAGTGCAAATTGCATTATTTTCATTTATTAAATACTTACATTTTAAGTTTATACTGTTACTGCTTTAATTTAAAATAATTAAATAATTGAAAATAATCATATAATCAAATTTAATTGTTCAATTAATATTAATCTTTTAATTAATTTTAATGCTTTAATCAATTTTAATTGTTTGGTTATTTTTAATTACTTGATTTTTTTTAATCACATGATTGTTTTTAATTAAAAATAAGGGGGAAATTTTTTTGATCATTTTTGATTATTTTTTTAATTAATTAATTAATACTTTCTGATTAAGCTCCACAAAATTAATTAATCATTAAAATAAAAAAAACCGAAGTAATTAATCATTAATGTTAATAGCAATTTAACAGATCTGGTTTTATGTTTGATCAAAAAAATTAAACTCGAAATATGTGCACAGCCCAAGAAAACTTCGTAGTTCATACAAATTCCTCGGTCTTGAGCAATCTTTAACTGCCTCTATCTTTTCATCAGCGGTGCAGAAACCCTCCGTCGTTACCTTGTGTCCCAAATAATCGACGTTAATATGTGCACAGCCCAAGAAAACTTCGTAGTTCATACAAATTCCTCGGTCTTGACCAATCTTTAACTGCCTCTATCTTCTCATCAGCGGTGCAGAAGCCCTCCGTCGTTACCTTGTGTCCCAAATAATTGAATTCCTTTTTAAACAATGAACACTTTTTCGGATCTAGCTTGAGACCAATACGATGATATCGTCGAGGTATACCAAGCACGTACCTGATCCATGAGTCGCTCAAAGGTTGCTGGAACGTTACATAATCTGAAGGGCATCACAGTAAATTGCCAAAGACTATCACCAACGCTGAAGACTGTCTTCTCCTTGTCTTCTTCCGTTACTTCCACTTGGCAGTAGCCACTTTTTAAATCGAGGGTGGAAAACCATTTTGTACCAGATACATAGCTAATCAAAGGCATCATCAATTCTTGGCAATGGATAGCTGTCCTTCTTCGTAACATCATTTAACTTCCGATAATCCACACAGAATCTCATCTTTCCATCTTTCTTTTTTCACTAGCACTACCGGTGAGCTCCATCGACTAGCTGATGGTTCGATCACACCACTATCACTCCTTTCCTGGATAATTTCTACTACCACTTGGCATTTGGCTAGCGGAACACTTCAATAGCTTGGTGAATTGGTCCAGCATCAGCGATATCAATTTGATGCTTCACAACATTGGTTCTACCTGGTTTGGAACCATCCTTGTCAAATTTGCTCGAGTACTTGAGTAAAAGTTGTTTTGCCTTATTCTGGTGGTCTTTCCCGAGCTTCTCCGTCCATGCCGTGATATGATTTGATAGATTGTTGCTGGCACAAACATCTTCCTGGAGTTTGTTTCTTATTGGAGCTTAGCTCGAAAATTTTGTATACCTGCTGTACTTTTTACTAGTACTAGGGTATTCTAATTTTTGATGTTGCGAAATTTTATGAATTTTGATACTTAGAGAAAATTGACAAAGATTTACACAGTGATGGATACCATGACGCCTTTCGGACTTTCCAGGGTCCACATCAGATGGATTTTCGGACACAGAACTACTGTGTCTGCACCGAAGCGGTTAAAGCATTTGCTTATAACAAATCAGCTACGATGTACGATGCCCTGTAGTATTTCTAAGTCAACTTTCTTATAAGCGTGCCAATTTCATACCTTTAGACATAAGGCCGCAATATATTTTCCATAAGATACACGGAATATGAGTATATTATTAGGCGTGCATATTTATGCAGAAGCACACTGAGGTTTTTAATTTGCATTCCTTCATACCACTTTTTTGTGTATTATTGGTTTGCTCTACCTATGGTGTGTACTTATGTATCAATTATGAATGCTTCTTTTTGGAGCTTAGCTCGAAAATTGTTTATACCTGCTGTACTTTTTACTAGTACTAGGGTATTCTAATTTTTGATGTTATGAAATTTTATGAATTTTGATACTTAGAGAAAATTGACAAAGATTTACACAGCGATGGATACCATGACGCGTTTCTGACTTTCCAGGGTCCACATCAGATGGATTTTCGGACACAGAACTACTGTGTCTGCACCGAAGCGGTTAAAGCAATTGCTTATAACAAATCAGCTACGATGCCCTGTAGTATTTCTAAGTCAACTTTCTTATAAGCGTGCCAATTTCATACCTTTAGACATACGGCCGCGACATATTTTCCATATGATACACGGAATATGAGTATATTATTAGGCGTGCATATTTATACAGAAGTACACTGAGGTTTTTAATTTGCATTCCTTCATACCACTTTTTTGTGTATTATTGGTTTGCTCTACCTATGGTGTGTACTTATGTATCAATTATGAATGTTTCTTATTGGAGCTTAGCTCGAAAATTGTTTATACCTGCTGTACTTTTTACTAGTACTAGGGTATTCTAATTTTTGATGTTACGAAATTTTATGAATTTTGATACTTAGAGAAAATTGACAAAGATGGAATTGTTCACAACTTATAAATACCTCCACCTCTTGACATTGTCCCAATATAACTCCTTTGGAAAGCTTGATCGGCGATTTTTTATTTTTATTTATTTATTTGTTTAAAGTCAACACAAACATAGAGCGGTCGACATAAAAAAATATACACATGGATACCAAAGAGATAAATAAAAAAATAAATAAAAAAATAATGTTTACAATATAATCTTAATTCTAAAAATATAAATTTAGATTTCGATCGGCACGCTATCGGAATACGCAGGGCTTCCGATCAGTATGGCGTCGGAATGCATTCGATTCCAATCAGCGCAGAGACGGCAGGTCGTGATACTAATCCAAATATTGTTTGACGTTGTTGGAATGCAATCGATTCCAATCAACTCAGTAGGCGGCAGTCCAAAGACCCTCCGGAGAAATGTGTTAGATTCTAGTCTGCGCTAAGGTAGCAGGACGTGTTACAAATAGAGTAATTTACTTTGTTGGAATGCAATCAATTCCAATCAACTCAATCAGTGACAATCCAAAGGAAAGCACTCTTTTCCAATCCTTATCACTCCGTAAATTGTGTGTGAATATTTCGAGAGCAGTGTACGCGGTTCATCATTCTGTTTTAGGCTAAATAATCAAGTATTGCATATTACGCAAAGTACTGAAAGTACATTGAATACTAATACAGCTATACAAGTCATTGTAGTATGACGACAAATGGGCAAGTGAAAGGGAACGTAATATCGACGTTCAATCGGCCAAGAAGGTCGGAAGAATCTATCTCACCTATTATCAGTTTATGGAGGAACATTACTCCAAGTAAAATTCTTTGATTTTGCAGAGACGGTAAACGAATAAGAATAATCCTACTTGTGTAAGGTGGAATATGACGATTTGAATCCCAATTGAGGCCGCGAAGCGCAAAGATTAAAAATTGTTTTTGAACTGACTCAATTTGGTTTATATGGGTTTGATAAACTGGACACCACACACTTCAGCAGTTTTCGAGAATTGGACGAATTAACGATGTGTAAAGGACCTTAGTAAGTTGGTAGGTAGGTAGGTTGCAGTGGCTACTAGTAAACGGACTAGTACACATAAGCACCGTAGGTCCCGTTGTGATACCACATGGATCTGAATGACCCCCTACTCGAACCATTTCGTGGATTCCACGAACCGCAAAATATCCTTTGGCTTAGCTCTTGATAACTCGCCAAGGTGATAGAAGATACCCGACCCCAGGTATTTCAACCTCTGGCCCCCAAACGCGGGACATTCGCATAGAAGATGCCTCACTGTTTCAGGCTCCTCCTCGTCTCTGCAGCTTCTGCGGAAATCATTATGGGGAATGCTCAGCCTTTCCGCATGCCTGCCTAAGCCTATATGCCCTGTGAGAAGTCCCATGAGTAATGAGAGCTCCTCCGTTCTAAGCTTGAGCAGGTCTTCCGACCTACTCGGGACAATCTCTGGCCACACCCGTTTTGTATGATTGCAGGTACCAATGTTTTCCCATCTGTCCCTTGCCTGTTTGAGGAACATGTTCCTCGCTAAGAGCTTGCTGGTCGCGAGCGGCATGCCTAAACCCTTCCAGGACTGTGAAAGCGGAGCGGATATGCCCCCTCTAGCTAGCTCGTCTGCCGTCTCATTTCCCGGTATGCCTTTATGTCCAGGTACCCACACCAGATGAATTGAGAGCTGCTCAGCCATCTCGTTAAGAGATTTGCGGCAGCTCTCCACAGCCCTGGAATTGCATGTAAAGGCAGAGCCTTGAGGGCTGATTGGCTGTCACAGAAGATATACACATCCCCTCTATTGATATCCACTGTCTTCAGTAGTTCTACCGCTTCCTGTATAGCGGCCACCTCTGCTTCAAAAACCCTACAATGGTCCGGCAGCCGGAAGCCAAAATTTACACCCAGTTGGGCGGCGTAGACCCCACCGCCTACCTTATTGTCAAGTTTCGGCCGATATTTATACAAATGGATTGAACCGTTGTCATGGGGAGGACCTCTCTCCCAGAATTCTGATATTATTATTTGAAATTTCTTCTCGAAACCGTATTTCGGTAAGCAGTAGTCCGAGCTGTGTGTAGGAAGCAAGGACTGAAACCGAAAGAGGAAATTTAGCTTTAGCTGAATGATGGCATCGAAAAAAATTTACGATATCCGAGAAAAAAATGTTTAGTGGCCCGTATCAGATATTTTGACAATTTATTTCATTTAGTTTCCATTCTAATATTTTTCTATTAGAAAAAGTAGTACATTTTTTTAAAATATTTATATTTAATATTTATTACAATATACAGCAGCCGACTGTCCCAATGCAACAAAAAAAAACTTGTTTGATTTAATTTTTTTTATTTTTTCCATACAAAAATATAGAGTTAGTCTTGTAAATATGTATTTTAGTAAAAGTCCGTATGAAGACCCCATTTTTGAAATATATTGATTTTGTAGAGAATTTAATAAGCCTTCGAATGCAGGTATTTAGACTAAAAATGTTGTGGGTAACACTGTGCAGTTGCAATGTTAAAAATGCAATTGTTATAATAAAAATAAAAAAAATTGCAAAATACAAAAAAATGTATTATGGTACGCAAAGCCTGATTCATTAGCTTTCAAATGAACTCAAGTTGAAGTTTGTAGCATTAGTACAAGCCGAGATATGACAGATTGAGTAGGTACATGTTTTCATTAGTTTAAGAAAAATTCCAAACTTTGACAGATCATATCTCCGAAGAATATCGAAAAATTGGCAAAACAAAAAATACGTGTCAAATCAATTTATAGTCCCTACGAGTAAGCCGAATTTGAATAAAATCCGTAGCATGACGGTTGAAACTTGGATCACTTGAAATAGAAACGCTCATATATGAATTTCCTGTTTGTTTTTGTATTAAATAAAACTTTAACAAAGAAAAGAGAACATTAGTTACAACGCTGTATAAATGTGAACAGGACCAATCTAGTAATATTAAGGAAGTATGTACATATAAATACATATTTTCATACTTAAAAAAGCGTAAAGGACCTGAGGAAACACTGAGATATTTCAAGGATGCAGTTGGTAGCCTGTTCAATAAAGGAATTAACTACACGTCTCTTATTGTTTCCTAATTTAGTTAGTACATGGTAGGTAGGTAGGCGGCAGTGGCTGCTAGTAGACAGACTAGCATACATAGTTCCTGTTGTGATACCACGCGGATCTGAATGAATGTCTTCATCATCATCATTTATTGGCGCTTAACCGCCTAAGCGATTTTGGCCATTTCGTATCAAAGCACGCCAGTCATTCCTTTTTAGCGATAACCGACGCCAGTTGGAAACCCCAAGGGAGTTCAAGTCATCCTCCACCTGTTGTTTCCATCTCAGTCGAGGCCTCCCCCTTCCTCTGCTGCCGAATTCAGGCGACGATAGGAAAACCTTCTGTGCTGGAGCTTCTTTGTCCATTCGCATAACATGGCCCAGCCAGCGGAGTCTTTGGGCTTTAATTCGCTGGACTATGGTCAGATCTGCGTAGAGCTCGTACAGCTCATCGTTAAATTTCCTTCGATACTCGCCGTTGGCATCACGGGAAGGACCATAAATCTTCCGGAGAACTTTTCTCTCAAATACTCCAAGGGCCATCTCATCTTCTATTGACATTGTCCATGAATCTGAGCCATACATCAGGACAGGTATGATGAGAGACTTATAGAGCGTGATCTAGATAATTCGCAGAGATTGTAGAATATACCGGACCCCAGTATTTCACTGTTTCAGGTTCCTCCTCGTCTCTGTAGCTTTTGCAGAAGTCATTAAAGGGAATACCCAATCTTTTTGCATGTCTACCTAAGCCTATATACTCTGTGAGAAGTCCCATAAGTAAAAGAGCTCCTCCATTTCGAGTTTGAGTATTTCCTAGTAAACAGGGCCAGCTCTGTTTTGGGCGGTGAACAGCTAGACCTTTTGCCTGTCCACTTTTCGACTAACCTAAGGTTTCTTTGCATAATGTTACAGCGCGTTTGTAGATATTTTCCCCAAGGAGGTCCGCGTACGCTATTACTTTAGATCCCCCTACACCCCCAGGGTGCGGCGTGCTTCTATTGAAAATCTTGTTCACCGACGCCCCGGCTAGATCGAGTGCACAATGCCGTCAGCGCTGTCGTAATTGCTTCCGGCGTGACGTTACTGAAGCCCCTTAAATGTTCATAAAGGCTATTGGTAATTCCATGGTAGATAAGAATTTTTCGATGTGCTTAACCATATCATGTAGCGCTACTTTTATAGATCTACCTATCTCAAGTTGGAAGGACGGCAGACTGAGAAACCTAAAATCCTTTGGACCAACATGAGACGTTTTATCAGCCTTAGGTCTAAAAATTCCACTGGAATTTCACCAAGGGTTTGGAATGTAATTAAGAGTAAGGACCCGCTTATATAGCTAGCAACCAAGGGATGCTCAATTCCACTGATTGCTGAAGTTGTAAGGGGGATATCCGATCTAGACCAGGTGCTTGAAACGCTTGAATGACCCGATGGCCCAATCAATTCTTTTATTAATTAGGTACTGCAATAGGTCGTGTACCCAAATTCGGTTGATTCCTAAGACAGCTTTCCGCTTCTGGAAAGTGGGTCCTAAGGAGAAATTGCGGCGTTTCATCCCCAGTATTTAAGAGGTGATTTAGCTAGTACTTAAGCTCAAATTTACCAAATTTTCTTTTTTAAAAGTATTTACAAAAAGCAAAAACATTCGGCATTTACCTGTAAGAATTCTATTCTGCCTTGAATAAAAAAACATGTGAGTGCAAATTGCATTATTTTCATTTATTAAATACTTACATTTTAAGTTTATACTGTTACTGCTTTAATTTAAAATAATTAAATAATTGAAAATAATCATATAATCAAATTTAATTGTTCAATTAATATTAATCTTTTAATTAATTTTAATGCTTTAATCAATTTTAATTGTTTGGTTATTTTTAATTACTTGATTTTTTTTAATCACATGATTGTTTTTAATTAAAAATAAGGGGGAAATTTTTTTGATCATTTTTGATTATTTTTTTAATTAATTAATTAATACTTTCTGATTAAGCTCCACAAAATTAATTAATCATTAAAATAAAAAAAAAACCCAAGTAATTAATCATTATTAATGTTAATAGCAATTTAACAGATCTGGTTTTATGTTTGATCAAAAAAATTAAACTCGAAATATGTGCACAGCCCAAGAAAACTTCGTAGTTCATACAAATTCCTCGGTCTTGACCAATCTTTAACTGCCTCTATCTTTTCATCAGCGGTGCAGAAACCCTCCGTCGTTACCTTGTGTCCCAAATAATCGACGTTAATATGTGCACAGCCCAAGAAAACTTCGTAGTTCATACAAATTCCTCGGTCTTGACCAATCTTTAACTACCTCTATCTTCTCATCAGCGGTGCAGAAGCCCTCCGTCGTTACCTTGTGTCCCAAATAATTGAATTCCTTTTTAAACAATGAACACTTTTTCGGATCTAGCTTGAGACCAATACGATGATATCGTCGAGGTATACCAAGCACGTACCTGATCTATTAGTCGCTCAAAGGTTGCTGGAACGTTACATAATCTGAAGGGCATCACAGTAAATTGCCAAAGGCTATCACTAACGCTGAAGACTGTCTTCTCCTTGTCTTCTTCCTTTACTTCCACTTGCCAGTAGCCACTTTTTAAATCGAGGGTGGAAAACCATTTTGTACCAGATACATAGCTAATCAAAGGCATCATCAATTCTTGGCAATGGATAGCTGTCCTTCTTCGTAACATCATTTAACTTCCGATAATCCACACAGAATCTCATCTTTCCATCTTTCTTTTTTCACTAGCACTACCGGTGAGCTCCATGGACTAGCTGATGGTTCGATCACACCACTATCACTCCTTTCCTGGATAATTTCTACTACCACTTGGCGTTTGGCTAGCGGAACACTTCAATAGCTTGGTGAATTGGTCCAGCATCAGCGATATCAATTTGATGCTTCACAATATTGGTTCTACCTGGTTTGGAACCATCCTTGTCAAATTTGCTCGAGTACTTGAGTAAAAGTTGTTTTGCCTTATTCTGGTGGTCTTTCCCGAGCTTCTCCGTCCATGCCGTGATATGATTTGATAGATTGTTGCTGGCACAAACATCTTCCTGGAGTTTGTTTCTTATTGGAGCTTAGCTCGAAAATTTTTTTTTACCTGCTGTACTTTTTACTAGTACTAGGGTATTCTAATTTTTGATGTTGCGAAATTTTATGAATTTTGATACTTAGAGAAAATTGACAAAGATTTACACAGTGATGGATACCATGACGCGTTTCGGACTTTCCAGGGTCCACATCAGATGGATTTTCGGACACAGAACTACTGTGTCTGCACCGAAGCGGTTAAAGCATTTGCTTATAACAAATCAGCTACGATGCCCTGTAGTATTTCTAAGTCAACTTTCTTATAAGCGTGCCAATTTCATACCTTTAGACATAAGGCCGCAACATATTTTCCATAAGATACACGGAATATGAGTACATTATTAGGCGTGCATATTTATGCAGAAGCACACTGAGGTTTTTAATTTGCATTCCTTCATACCACTTTTTTGTGTATTATTGGTTTGCTCTACCTATGGTGTGTACTTATGTATCAATTATGAATGTTAGCTCGAAAATTGTTTATACCTGCTGTACTTTTTACTAGTACTAGGGTATTCTAATTTTTGATGTTACCAAATTTTATGAATTTTGATACTTAGAGAAAATTGACAAAGATTTACACAGCGATGGATACCATGACGCGTTTCGGACTTTCCAGGGTCCACATCAGATGGATTTTCGGACACAATACTACTGTGTCTGCACCGAAGCGGTTAAAGCAATTGCTTATAACAAATCAGCTACGATGCCCTGTAGTATTTCTAAGTCAACTTTCTTATAAGCGTGCCAATTTCATACCTTTAGACCAAGGTCTGAAACCGAATAAAATAACGTTCCGATTTCGGTTTCGGTTTTTGCAACGTGTTTCGGTTTCGGTTCCGGTTTCGTTCTTCAAAATTTATTTCGGTTTCGGTTACGGTTTCGTTCCGGTTTCGGTTTCCTAATAAAAACACGAAAAAAAAAAAATTTACTACTAAAATACTCAACTACCTATGTAGCTACGAAATAGGTCTGAATTTTCATAACTTTTTTCCTGCGGCGATGATGGGATTTCTCCAATATAATAATACATTTATTAACGCTATGCATGGATGAAATTTCTGCAAAACAAATTCCTAAAGTTAACTCTACTTTTTTATTAAAAAAATATTAAAATGGAAGCCAAATGAAATGTATAAATCGGTAAAAATATTAAAATTAGTGGCGCTTTCCGAGACAAGCCTGAACATTTCTTTTTCGGATCTCGTAAATTTGTTTCGATCGCTTCATTCAACTATAGTCAAAACGTGGCTCGACAATCTTCCATGAAAACTTTCAGGGTACCTGTTTGTAAAAGGA
>CAXKVI010000006.1:34640697-34645697 GCA_964058755.1 Campiglossa producta | reverse complement strand
GATGGTAGGTAGGTAGGTTGCAGTGGCTACAAGTAAACGGACTAGTACACATAAGCACCGTAGGTCCCGTTGTGATACCACATGGATCTGAATGACCCCCTACTCGAACCATTTCGTGGATTCCACGAACCGCAAAATATCCTTTGGCTTAGCTTAGCGGCCGCCGTGGTGTAGCGGTTAAGTGTTCGGCCTTCTACACCAAGTCGTGGCGGTTCGATGCCCGACAAAAGTAACATCAAAAATTATTTAGAAAAATAATTTTTCTAAACGGGGTCGCCCCTCGGCAGTAGTTTGGCAAACTCTCCGGGTGTATTTCTGCCATGAGAAGCTTCTCAGCAAAAAATTCATTTGCTTTGCAAGTGCCGTTCGGAGTCGGCAAAAAACTGTAGGTCCCGCGAACTTGTAGGAAAAACTCAAAAGCAACACACCACAAGTTGGAAAGAGAAGCTCGGCTAAAAATCTCGTTAGAGGTTATGATAACCTGTTGGTATATCGCCGCCATTAGTTTTTTTTTTTTTTTTTTAGCTCTTGATAACTCGCCAAGGTGATAGAAGATACCCGACCCCAGGTATTTCAACCTCTTGCCCCCCAACGCGGGACATTCGCATAGAAGATGCCTCACTGTTTCAGGCTCCTCCTCGTCTCTGCAGCTTCTGCGGAAATCATTATGGGGAATGCTCAGCCTTTCCGCCTGCCTGCCTAAGCCTATATGCCCTGTGAGAAGTCCCATGAGTAATGAGAGCTCCTCCGTTCTAAGCTTGAGCAGGTCTTCCGACCTACTCGGGACAATCTCTGGCCACACCCGTTTTGTATGATTGCAGGTACCAATGTTTTCCCATCTGTCCCTTGCCTGTTTGAGGAACATGTTCCTCGCTAAGAGCTTGCTGGTCGTGAGTGGCATGCCTAAACCCTTCCAGGACTGTGAAAGCGGAGCGGATATGCCCCCTCTAGCTAGCTCGTCTGCCGTCTCATTTCCCGGTATGCCTTTATGTCCAGGTACCCACACCAGATGAATTGAGAGCTGCTCAGCCATCTCGTTAAGAGATTTGCCGCAGCTCTCCACAGCCCTGGAATTGCATGTAAAGGCAGAGCCTTGAGGGCTGCTTGGCTGTCACAGAAGATATACACATCCCCTCTATTGATATCCACTGTCTTCAGTAGTTCTACCGCTTCCTGTATAGCGGCCACCTCTGCTTCAAAAACCCTACAATGGTCCGGCAGCCGGAAGCCAAAATTTACACCCAGTTGGGCGGCGTAGACCCCACCGCCTACCTTATTGTCAAGTTTCGGCCGATCTTTATACAAATGGATTGAACCGTTGTCATGGGGAGGACCTCTCTCCCAGAATTCTGATATTATTATTTGAAATTTCTTCTCGAAACCGTATTTCGGTAAGCAGTAGTCCGAGCTATGTGTAGGAAGCAAGGACTGAAACCGAAACCGAAACTGTAACCGTAACCGATTAAAACCGATTCATTTTTCAAAACCGAAACCGAAACCGTAACCGTTATTTCGATCTGAAAAAGAACGAAACCGAAACCGTTTCAAAAGCCGGAACCGGTTTCAAACTGTTTTGAATTTTTGTATACCTTTTTTGTTTGTGGGAACATATTTTCTTTTACCAAAGGGCGCCATGAATAGCTTTCATGGATTATTGTCCAAGACACGTTTTGACCTCAGTATCAAATTCCGAAAGAGGAAATTTAGCTTTAGCTGAATGATGGCATCGAAAAAAATTTACGATATCCGAGAAAAAAATGTTTAGTGGCCCGTATCAGATATTTTGACAATTTATTTCATTTAGTTTCCATTCTAATATTTTTCTATTAGAAAAAGTAGTACATTTTTTTAAAATATTTATATTTAATATTTATTACAATATACAGCAGCCGACTGTCCCAATGCAACAAAAAAAAACTTGTTTGATTTAATTTTTTTTATTTTTTTCATACAAAAATATAGAGTTAGTCTTGTAAATATGTATTTTAGTAAAAGTCCGTATGAAGACCCCATTTTTGAAATATATTGATTTTGTAGAGAATTTAATAAGCCTTCGAATGCAGGTATTTAGACTAAAAATGTTGTGGGTAACACTGTGCAGTTGCAATGTTAAAAATGCAATTGTTATATAATAAAAATAAAAAAAATTGCAAAATACAAAAAAATGTATTATGGTACGCAAAGCCTGATTCATTAGCTTTCAAATGAACTCAAGTTGAAGTTTGTAGCATTAGTACAAGCCGAGATATGACAGATTGAGTAGGTACATGTTTTCATTAGTTTAAGAAAAATTCCAAACTTTGACAGATCATATCTCCGAAGAATATCGAAAAATTGGCAAAACAAAAAATACGTGTCAAATCAATTTATAGTCCCTACGTGTAAGCCGAATTTGAATAAAATCCGTAGCATGACGGTTGAAACTTGGATCACTTGAAATAGAAACGCTCATATATGAATTTCCTGTTTGTTTTTGTATTAAATAAAACTTTAACAAAGAAAAGAGAACATTATGTACAACGCTGTATAAATGTGAACAGGACCAATCTAGTAATATTAAGGAAGTATGTACATATAAATACATATTTTCATACTTAAAAAAGCGTAAAGGACCTGAGGAAACACTGAGATATTTCAAGGATGCAGTTGGTAGCCTGTTCAATAAAGGAATTAACTACACATCTCTTATTGTTTCCTAATTTAGTTAGTACATGGTAGGTAGGTAGGCGGCAGTGGCTGCTAGTAGACAGGCATACATAGTTCCTGTTGTGATACCACGCGGATCTGAATGAATGTCTTAATTCTAGATAATTCGCAGAGATTGTAGAATATACCAGACCCCAGTATTTCACTGTTTCAGGTTCCTCCTCGTCTCTGTAGCTTTTGCAGAAGTCATTAAAGGGAATACCCAATCTTTTTGCATGTCTACCTAAGCCTATATACTCTGTGAGAAGTCCCATAAGTAAAAGAGCTCCTCCATTTCGAGTTTGAGTATTTCCTAGTAAACAGGGCCAGCTCTGTTTTGGGCGGTGAACAGCTAGACCTTTTGCCTGTCCACTTTTCGACTAACCTAAGGTTTCTTTGCATAATGTTACAGCGCGTTTGTAGATATTTTCCCCAAGGAGGTCCGCGTACGCTATTACTTTAGATCCCCCTACACCCCCAGGGTGCGGCGTGCTTCTATTGAAAATCTTGTTCACCGACGCCCCGGCTAGATCGAGTGCACAATGCCGTCAGCGCTGTCGTAATTGCTTCCGGCGTGACGTTACTGAAGCCCCTTAAATGTTCATAAAGGCTATTGGTAATTCCATGGTAGATAAGAATTTTTCGATGTGCTTAACCATATCATGTAGCGCTACTTTTATAGATCTACCTATCTCAAGTTGGCAGGACGGCAGACTGAGAAACCTAAAATCCTTTGGACCAACATGAGACGTTTTATCAGCCTTAGGTCTAAAAATTCCACTGGAATTTCACCAAGGGTTTGGAATGTAATTAAGAGTAAGGACCCGCTTATATAGCTAGCAACCAAGGGATGCTCAATTCCACTGATTGCTGAAGTTGTAAGGGCGATATCCGATCTAGACCAGGAGCTCGAAACGCTTGAATGACCCGATGGCCCAATCAATTCTTTTATTAATTAGGTACTGCAATAGGTCGTGTACCCAAATTCGGTTGATTCCTAAGACAGCTTTCCGCTTCTGGAAAGTGGGTCCTAAGGAGAAATTGCGGCGTTTCATCCCCAGTATTTAAGAGGTGATTTAGCTAGTACATACTTAAGCTCAAATTTACCAAATTTTCTTTTTTAAAAGTATTTACAAAAAGCAAAAACATTCGGCATTTACCTGTAAGAATTCTATTCTGCCTTGAATAAAAAAACATGTGAGTGCAAATTGCATTATTTTCATTTATTAAATACTTACATTTTAAGTTTATACTGTTACTGCTTTAATTTAAAATAATTAAATAATTGAAAATAATCATATAATCAAATTTAATTGTTCAATTAATATTAATCTTTTAATTAATTTTAATGCTTTAATCAATTTTAATTGTTTGGTTATTTTTAATTACTTGATTTTTTTTAATCACATGATTGTTTTTAATTAAAAATAAGGGGGAAATTTTTTGATCATTTTTGATTATTTTTTTAATTAATTAATTAATACTTTCTGATTAAGCTCCACAAAATTAATTAATCATTAAAATAAAAAAAACCGAAGTAATTAATCATTATTAATGTTAATAGCAATTTAACAGATCTGGTTTTATGTTTGATCAAAAAAATTAAACTCGAAATATGTGCACAGCCCAAGAAAACTTCGTAGTTCATACAAATTCCTCGGTCTTGACCAATCTTTAACTGCCTCTATCTTTTCATCAGCGGTGCAGAAACCCTCCGTCGTTACCTTGTGTCCCAAATAATCGACGTTAATATGTGCACAGCCCAAGAAAACTTCGTAGTTCATACAAATTCCTCGGTCTTGACCAATCTTTAACTGCCTCTATCTTCTCATCAGCGGTGCAGAAGCCCTCCGTCGTTACCTTGTGTCCCAAATAATTGAATTCCTTTTTAAACAATGAACACTTTTTCGGATCTAGCTTGGGACCAATACGATGATATCGTCGAGGTATACCAAGCACGTACCTGATCTATTAGTCGCTCAAAGGTTGCTGGAACGTTGCATAATCTGAAGGGCATCACAGTAAATTGCCAAAGACTATCACCAACGCTGAAGACTGTCTTCTCCTTGTCTTCTTCCTTTACTTCCACTTGCCAGTAGCCACTTTTTAAATCGAGGGTGGAAAACCATTTTGTACCAGATACATAGCTAATCAAAGGCATCATCAATTCTTGGCAATGGATAGCTGTCCTTCTTCGTAACATCATTTAACTTCCGATAATCCACACAGAATCTCATCTTTCCATCTTTCTTTTTTCACTAGCACTACCGGTGAGCTCCATGGACTAGCTGATGGTTCGATCACACCACTATCAC
>CAXKVI010000006.1:34630697-34638197 GCA_964058755.1 Campiglossa producta | reverse complement strand
GGTTATTGCAAAAAAGGGATGAACCAGTTATGTTTGCGCATTTATATATAATAGATTATTGGTTTGCTCTACCTATGGTGTGTACTTATGTATCAATTATGAATGTTTCTTATTGGAGCTTAGCTCGAAAATTGTTTATACCTGCTGTACTTTTTACTAGTACTAGGGTATTCTAATTTTTGATGTTACGAAATATTATGAATTTTGATACTTAGAGAAAATTGACAAAGATGGAATTGTTCACAACTTATAACCACCTCCACTTCTTGACATTGTCCCAATATAACTCCTTTGGAAAGCTTGATCGGCGATTTTTTATTTTTATTTATTTATTTGTTTAAATTCAACACAAACATAGAGCGGTCGACATAAAAAAATATACACATGGATACCAAAGAGATAAATAAAAAAATAAATAAAAAAATAATGTTTACAATATAATCTTAATTCTAAAAATATAAATTTAGATTTCGATCGGCACGCTATCGGAATACGCAGGGCTTCCGATCAGTATGGCGTCGGAATGCATTCGATTCCAATCAGCGCAGAGACGGCAGGTCGTGATACTAATCCAAACATTGTTTGACGTTGTTGGAATGCAATCGATTCCAATCAACTCAGTAGGCGGCAGTCCAAAGACCCTCCGGAGAAATGTGTTAGATTCTAGTCTGCGCTAAGGTAGCAGGACGTGTTACAAATAGAGTAATTTACTTTGTTGGAATGCAATCAATTCCAATCAACTCAATCAGTGACAATCCAAAAGTTGGAAAGCACTCTTTTCCAATCCTTATCACTCCGTAAATTGTGTGTGAATATTTCGAGAGCAGTGTACGCGGTTCATCATTCTGTTTTAGGCTAAATAATCAAGTATTGCATATTACGCAAAGTACTGAAAGTACATTGAATACTAATACAGCTATACAAGTCATTGTAGTATGACGACAAATGGGCAAGTGAAAGGGAACGTAATATCGACGTTCAATCGGCCAAGAAGGTCGGAAGAATCTATCTCACCTATTATCAGTTTATGGAGGAACATTACTCCAAGTAAAATTCTTTGATTTTGCAGAGACGGTAAACGAATAAGAAGAATCCTACTTGTGTAAGGTGGAAGATGACGATTTGAATCCCAATTGAGGCCGCGAAGCGCAAAGATTAAAAATTGTTTTTGAACTGACTCAATTTGGTTTATATGGGTTTGATAAACAGGACACCACACACTTCAGCAGTTTTCGAGAATTGGACGAATTAACGATGTGTAAAGGACCTTAGTAAGATGGTAGGTAGGTAGGTTGCAGTGGCTACTAGTAAACGGACTAGTACACATAAGCACCGTAGGTCCCGTTGTGATACCACATGGATCTGAATGACCCCCTACTCGAACCATTTCGTGGATTCCACGAACCGCAAAATATCCTTTGGCTTAGCTTAGCGGCCGCCGTGGTGTAGCGGTTAAGTGTTCGGCCTTCTACACCAAGTCGTGGCGGTTCGATGCCCGACAAAATTAACATCAAAAATTATTTAGAAAAAGAATTTTTCTAAACGGGGTCGCCCCTCGGCAGTAGTTTGGCAAACTCTCCGGGTGTATTTCTGCCATGAGAAGCTTCTCAGCAAAAAATTCATTTGCTTTGCAAGTGCCGTTCGGAGTCGGCAAAAAACTGTAGGTCCCGCGAACTTGTAGGAAAAACTCAAAAGCAACACACCACAAGTTGGAAAGAGAAGCTCGGCTAAAAATCTCGTTAGAGGTTATGATAACCTGTTGGTATATCGCCGCCATTAGTTTTTTTTTTTTTTTTTAGCTCTTGATAACTCGCCAAGGTGATAGAAGATACCCGACCCCAGGTATTTCAACCTCTTGCCCCCCAACGCGGGACATTCGCATAGAAGATGCCTCACTGTTTCAGGCTCCTCCTCGTCTCTGCAGCTTCTGCGGAAATCATTATGGGGAATGCTCAGCCTTTCCGCCTGCCTGCCTAAGCCTATATGCCCTGTGAGAAGTCCCATGAGTAATGAGAGCTCCTCCGTTCTAAGCTTGAGCAGGTCTTCCGACCTACTCGGGACAATCTCTGGCCACACCCGTTTTGTATGATTGCAGGTACCAATGTTTTCCCATCTGTCCCTTGCCTGTTTGAGGAACATGTTCCTCGCTAAGAGCTTGCTGGTCGTGAGCGGCATGCTTAAACCCTTCCAGGACTGTGAAAGCGGAGCGGATATGCCCCTTCTAGCTAGCTCGTCTGCCGTGTCATTTCCCGGTATGCCTTTATGTCCAGGTACCCACACCAGATGAATTGAGAGCTGCTCAGCCATCTCGTTAAGAGATTTGCCGCAGCTCTCCACAGCCCTGGAATTGCATGTAAAGGCAGAGCCTTGAGGGCTGCTTGGCTGTCACAGAAGATATACACATCCCCTCTATTGATATCCACTGTCTTCAGTAGTTCTACCGCTTCCTGTATAGCGGCCACCTCTGCTTCAAAAACCCTACAATGGTCCGGCAGCCGGAAGCCAAAATTTACACCCAGTTGGGCGGCGTAGACCCCACCGCCTACCTTATTGTCAAGTTTCGGCCGATCTTTATACAAATGGATTGAACCGTTGTCATGGGGAGGACCTCTCTCCCAGAATTCTGATATTATTATTTGAAATTTCTTCTCGAAACCGTATTTCGGTAAGCAGTAGTCCGAGCTATGTGTAGGAAGCAAGGACTGAAACCGAAACCGAAACTGTAACCGTAACCGATTAAAACCGATTCATTTTTCAAAACCGAAACCGAAACCGTAACCGTTATTTCGATCTGAAAAAGAACGAAACCGAAACCGTTTCAAAAGCCGGAACCGGTTCCAAACTGTTTTGAATTTTTGTATACCTTTTTTGTTTGTGGGAACATATTTTCTTTTACCAAAGGGCGCCATGAATAGCTTTCATGGATTATTGTCCAAGACACGTTTTGACCTCAGTATCAAATTCCGAAAGAGGAAATTTAGCTTTAGCTGAATGATGGCATCGAAAAAAATTTACGATATCCGAGAAAAAAATGTTTAGTGGCCCGTATCAGATATTTTGACAATTTATTTCATTTAGTTTCCATTCTAATATTTTTCTATTAGAAAAAGTAGTACATTTTTTTAAAATATTTATATTTAATATTTATTACAATATACAGCAGCCGACTGTCCCAATGCAACAAAAAAAAACTTGTTTGATTTTATTTTTTTTATTTTTTTCATACAAAAATATAGAGTTAGTCTTGTAAATATGTATTTTAGTAAAAGTCCGTATGAAGACCCCATTTTTGAAATATATTGATTTTGTAGAGAATTTAATAAGCCTTCGAATGCAGGTATTTAGACTAAAAATGTTGTGGGTAACACTGTGCAGTTGCAATGTTAAAAATGCAATTGTTATAATAAAAATAAAAAAAATTGCAAAATACAAAAAAATGTATTATGGTACGCAAAGCCTGATTCATTAGCTTTCAAATGAACTCAAGTTGAAGTTTGTAGCATTAGTACAAGCCGAGATATGACAGATTGAGTAGGTACATGTTTTCATTAGTTTAAGAAAAATTCCAAACTTTGACAGATCATATCTCCGAAGAATATCGAAAAATTGGCAAAACAAAAAATACGTGTCAAATCAATTTATAGTCCCTACGTGTAAGCCGAATATGAATAAAATCCGTAGCATGACGGTTGAAACTTGGATCACTTGAAATAGAAACGCTCATATATGAATTTCCTGTTTGTTTTTGTATTAAATAAAACTTTAACAAAGAAAAGAGAACATTATGTACAACGCTGTATAAATGTGAACAGGACCAATCTAGTAATATTAAGGAAGTATGTACATATAAATACATATTTTCATACTTAAAAAAGCGTAAAGGACCTGAGGAAACACTGAGATATTTCAAGGATGCAGTTGGTAGCCTGTTCAATAAAGGAATTAACTACACATCTCTTATTGTTTCCTAATTTAGTTAGTACATGGTAGGTAGGTAGGCGGCAGTGGCTGCTAGTAGACAGACTAGCATACATAGTTCCTGTTGTGATACCACGCGGATCTGAATGAATGTCTTAATTCTAGATAATTCGCAGAGATTGTAGAATATACCAGACCCCAGTATTTCACTGTTTCAGGTTCCTCCTCGTCTCTGTAGCTTTTGCAGAAGTCATTAAAGGGAATACCCAATCTTTTTGCATGTCTACCTAAGCCTATATACTCTGTGAGAAGTCCCATAAGTAAAAGAGCTCCTCCATTTCGAGTTTGAGTATTTCCTAGTAAACAGGGCCAGCTCTGTTTTGGGCGGTGAACAGCTAGACCTTTTGCCTGTCCACTTTTCGACTAACCTAAGGTTTCTTTGCATAATGTTACAGCGCGTTTGTAGATATTTTCCCCAAGGAGGTCCGCGTACGCTATTACTTTAGATCCCCCTACACCCCCAGGGTGCGGCGTGCTTCTATTGAAAATCTTGTTCACCGACGCCCCGGCTAGATCGAGTGCACAATGCCGTCAGCGCTGTCGTAATTGCTTCCGGCGTGACGTTACTGAAGCCCCTTAAATGTTCATAAAGGCTATTGGTAATTCCATGGTAGATAAGAATTTTTCGATGTGCTTAACCATATCATGTAGCGCTACTTTTATAGATCTACCTATCTCAAGTTGGAAGGACGGCAGACTGAGAAACCTAAGATCCTTTGGACCAACATGAGACGTTTTATCAGCCTTAGGTCTAAAAATTCCACTGGAATTTCACCAAGGGTTTGGAATGTAATTAAGAGTAAGGACCCGCTTATATAGCTAGCAACCAAGGGATGCTCAATTCCACTGATTGCTGAAGTTGTAAGGGCGATATCCGATCTAGACCAGGTGCTCGAAACGCTTGAATGACCCGATGGCCCAATCAATTCTTTTATTAATTAGGTACTGCAATAGGTCGTGTACCCAAATTCGGTTGATTCCTAAGACAGCTTTCCGCTTCTGGAAAGTGGGTCCTAAGGAGAAATTGCGGCGTTTCATCCCCAGTATTTAAGAGGTGATTTAGCTAGTACATACTTAAGCTCAAATTTACCAAATTTTCTTTTTTAAAAGTATTTACAAAAAGCAAAAACATTCGGCATTTACCTGTAAGAATTCTATTCTGCCTTGAATAAAAAAACATGTGAGTGCAAATTGCATTATTTTCATTTATTAAATACTTACATTTTAAGTTTATACTGTTACTGCTTTAATTTAAAATAATTAAATAATTGAAAATAATCATATAATCAAATTTAATTGTTCAATTAATATTAATCTTTTAATTAATTTTAATGCTGTAATCAATTTTAATTGTTTGGTTATTTTTAATTACTTGATTTTTTTTAATCACATGATTGTTTTTAATTAAAAATAAGGGGGAAATTTTTTTGATCATTTTTGATTATTTTTTTAATTAATTAATTAATACTTTCTGATTAAGCTCCACAAAATTAATTAATCATTAAAATAAAAAAAAAACCGAAGTAATTAATCATTATTAATGTTAATAGCAATTTAACAGATCTGGTTTTATGTTTGATCAAAAAAATTAAACTCGAAATATGTGCACAGCCCAAGAAAACTTCGTAGTTCATACAAATTCCTCGGTCTTGACCAATCTTTAACTGCCTCTATCTTTTCATCAGCGGTGCAGAAACCCTCCGTCGTTACCTTGTGTCCCAAATAATCGACGTTAATATGTGCACAGCCCAAGAAAACTTCGTAGTTCATACAAATTCCTCGGTCTTGACCAATCTTTAACTGCCTCTATCTTCTCATCAGCGGTGCAGAAGCCCTCCGTCGTTACCTTGTGTCCCAAATAATTGAATTCCTTTTTAAACAATGAACACTTTTTCGGATCTAGCTTGAGACCAATACGATGATATCGTCGAGGTATACCAAGCACGTACCTGATCTATTAGTCGCTCAAAGGTTGCTGGAACGTTACATAATCTGAAGGGCATCACAGTAAATTGCCAAAGACTATCACCAACGCTGAAGACTGTCTTCTCCTTGTCTTCTTCCTTTACTTCCACTTGCCAGTAGCCACTTTTTAAATCGAGGGTGGAAAACCATTTTGTACCAGATACATAGCTAATCAAAGGCATCATCAATTCTTGGCAATGGATAGCTGTCCTTCTTCGTAACATCATTTAACTTCCGATAATCCACACAGAATCTCATCTTTCCATCTTTCTTTTTTCACTAGCACTACCGGTGAGCTCCATGGACTAGCTGATGGTTCGATCACACCACTATCACTCCTTTCCTGGATAATTTCTACTACCACTTGGCGTTTGGCTAGCGGAACACTTCAATAGCTTGGTGAATTGGTCCAGCATCAGCGATATCAATTTGATGCTTCACAACATTGGTTCTACCTGGTTTGGAACCATCCTTGTCAAATTTGCTCTAGTACTTGAGTAAAAGTTGTTTTGCCTTATTCTGGTGGTCTTTCCCGAGCTTCTCCGTCCATGCCGTGATATGACTTGATAGATTGTTGCTGGCACAAACATCTTCCTGGAGTTTGTTTCTTATTGGAGCTTAGCTCGAAAAAATTTTTTTACCTGCTGTACTTTTTACTAGTACTAGGGTATTCTAATTTTTGATGTTGCGGAATTTTATGAATTTTGATACTTAGAGAAAATTGACAAAGATTTACACAGTGATGGATACCATGACGCGTTTCGGACTTTCCAGGGTCCACATCAGATGGATTTTCAGACACAGAACTACTGTGTCTGCACCGAAGCGGTTAAAGCATTTGCTTATAACAAATCAGCTACGATGCCCTGTAGTATTTCTAAGTCAACTTTCTTATAAGCGTGCCAATTTCATACCTTTAGACATAAGACCGCAACATATTTTCCATAAGATACACGGAATATGAGTATATTATTAGGCGTGCATATTTATGCAGAAGCACACTGAGGTTTTTAATTTGCATTACTTCATACCACTTTTTTGTGTATTATTGGTTTGCTCTACCTATGGTGTGTACTTATGTATCAATTATGAATGTTTCTTATTGGAGCTTAGCTCGAAAATTGTTTATACCTGCTGTACTTTTTACTAGTACTAGGGTATTCTAATTTTTGATGTTACCAAATTTTATGAATTTTGATACTTAGAGAAAATTGACAAAGATTTACACAGCAATGGATACCATGACGCGTTTCGGACTTTCCAGGGTCCACATCAGATGGATTTTCGGACACAGAACTACTGTGCCTGCACCGAAGCGGTTAAAGCAATTGCTTATAACAAATCAGCTACGATGCCCTGTAGTATTTCTAAGTCAACTTTCTTATAAGCGTGCCAATTTCATACCTTTAGACATACGGCCGCGACATATTTTCCATATGATACACGGAATATGAGTATATTATTAGGCGTGCATATTTATGCAGAAGCACACTGAGGTTTTTAATTTGCATTCCTTCATACCACTTTTTTGTGTACTAGAGTTCGCCCAGTGGTTGA